>CM039585.1:26247713-26487641 GCA_022457205.1 Saccharum spontaneum | reverse complement strand
ATCACATGTAACACCTATATCACATGATACAACAACCTCCTTCTTTGCTTGTTGCTCAAGTAGCAATGAGTGAGCTTTTTCAAGCTTGGAATGAGCCTTATCAAGATCCTCATGGTCTTCCACTAGACTCTCATGAGTGGTCTTAAGCTCACTAAGGACTTTCTCAAGTATTGCTACTTTCATTGAAAGCTTCTTACACTCTTTGTCCTTGGCAATAGCTATGTCTCTAGTTTGTTGCATCAAGTCATATAGTTGTTCTTTAGTTGGTTCATCATCATCATTTTCATTATCATTATCATTATCACTATCATGAGCATATTCCATTTCACTTTCATCATCACTCTCATCATATAATACCTTAGCTTCTTTAGCCATGAAGCATGAAGAGGATGAATCAAATAGTGATGGCTTCTTGTTGATAGCAATGGAAGCAAAAGCCTTGTTGGATGATTCTTCTTCTTCTTCTTCATTATCTTCACTTTCCCAAGTGATCACATAGGCACCATTTTTGCCTTTCTTGAATGTCATCTTGGCCTCTCTCTTCTTCTTCTCAAACTTGTCCTTTTTGTTCTTCTTTTTATCATAAGGACATTCCACTTGAAGGTGCTCGGTGCTATCACAATTAAAGCACTTTCTTTGTTGCTCATTTCTTTTGAAGTTGTCATTTCTCTTCTTAAAGCCTCTTCTCTTGATGAACATGTGACCCATCTTCTTGACTACAAGAGCAAGTGCCTCATCATCAATTTCAAATTCCCCATCTTCATTGTTGTCTTCTTCTTCTTCAATGATGGTAGCTTTGCCCTTGGAGGAGGTGGCTTTGAATGCCACGGTCTTCTTCCTCTTCTCATCTTCCACCTTCTCCTTGTCATCAACATCTTGATCATATTTGTCATAGGTCAATACTTCACCAAGCAAATCATTAGGCTTCATTGCTTCAAGCCCATCTCTTTGCAACATCATGATCAACATCTTGAATCTTCTAGGTAAGCTCAATAAGAACTTGTGACAAAAATCTTGATCTTGAGTCTTGTGCCCTAAGCTCTTGAGATCATTGACTATCACTTGCAATCTATGAAACATTTCAATGATTGTTTCATCATCCTTTTTCTTGAAGTTCTCAAACTCACTCTTGAGCCCATATAGCTTGGCACTCTTCACAACCTTAGTGCCCTCATATGTTTCACTCAACCTTGTCCACACTTCATTTGCCAAATCTAAATCCTTGATGCCCTCAAATACTTTTGTGTCAATACCATTGTAAAGTGTATTGAGAGCCATTCTATTGCATGTTCTATTTGCTCTATCTTCATCGGTGAGATGATCGGGATCAATGATAGCAAAATCATTCTCGGTGACTTGTAATACTCTCTCATGAATAGAACCAAGGTACATTGTCATTTTTCTCTTCCAATGAGCAAAAGAACTAACACCATCAAAGAACGGTGGCTTGCCCCCAACATGATTGAACACAATTTGAGCCATTTTTCACACCGAAGGATGTTAAGCCTTGATTAAAACGGTGACCACGGCTCCGATACCACTTGTAAGGTCCTAGATGGCTAGAGGGGGGGGGGTGAATAGCCTATTAAAAAATCTACAAGTACCACTAAGCAAACTTGTTAGAATAACAAACGGCGTAAAGCGAGTTTTGCTTAGCCAAAGGTTGTGATGCAAGCCTCCTAACCACAAGTCTAGTAGATTAAGATCTCTAGTTCACACAAGAGCTAAGTCACTAAGGTTACACTAGAGAACAAGCTAACACTACTAGCAAAGCTACTACTAGAGCTACACAAGGTAAACTAGTGAATGTAAATGCAAGAGAGAGGATTGTGATTATTATACCGACGGTGAAGTGAAGATGTTGCCAATCACCAAGATGATATACAATCAATCAATATTGACAACAACACAATATGAAGACCAATCACCGGGAGACAAGAGACACAATATTTGTTCACCCGGTGTTCACTTGTGCACCGACAAGCTACGTCACCGGTTGTGTCGACCAACACTTAGATGGTTCCTCGGTGTGACCCTCAAGTCACTTGCCCCTCAAGGCACGCCCCGCAAGGCACCGCAAGACACCACTCTCAAGTGAGGTAACTCAATGACACGCGGAATCCACTAGAGTTGCTTTTGGCGTCCCGCCGAGGAAAGCACAAGAACCTCTCACAATCAACCGGAGGTGGCCAAGAACAATCACCTTCTCTTGCCAACGCCTCCAACAATCTCCGAGCCGGCTAGGAGCGGTACTCTCCAAGAGTAACAAGAAATCCACCGGCTAAACCACCCACAAGTGCCACTAGATGCTCTCAAGCTATGCAATGCACTTTGGGATCACTCAATCTCACTTTTGATTTGCAATCAAGCAAGAGAGATGAGTGGGAGGTGTAGTTCTAGCTCAAAGGATGCACAAGAGTGTTAGAAATGCCAAGCGACCTCCCAAAGGGCCGGCCAACAAGTATTTAAAAGCATCCCATCCAAATAGAGCCGTTAGAACTCAACTAACCGTTTTCTGCGGGACCACCGGACGCGCCGGTCGTAATTGACCGGACGCGTTCAACCGCGTCCGGTGCCTCTGCGACGTCCACGTGTCCTCTGATTTCAAATTCGTCCGTTAGATCCTCCAACGGTCACTGTGCGCCAACGGTCAAACGAGCCACCGGACGCGCTGTTGCGAAGCACCGGACGCGCCGGTGCGCACAGTCCCCGCGCGCCCGAAGACATGACCGGACGCGCTCCTCGCAACCACCGGACGCCACAGTACCCGCGTCCGGTGCGAGTCCAGTAAGCTCCCTGGACCACCGGACGCGTCCGATGGTGAGGGACCGGACGCGCACCGCGTCCGAAGACTTCGTGACTCGCTGTTCGCCAGACCGGACGCGCCGGTCCCGTGGGTCACCGGACGCGCCGGTGTCAAACCCTAGCTCGCGTGCCAGACCCTGACGCTGTACTGACCGGACGCGCCGGTCGAAACTGACCGCGTCCGGTGCAGCGTCTGGTGCAGCGTCCGGTCACCTCTGTGACCGCGTTCGCCTCCGTTTCTTTTCCGACTTCCGGCGCAATGGAAAATAGGCATTTCATTTCCCCGAAATCGCCTGAATCCCGCGCTCGCACGCTCGGCGGGAGAGAGAAAGGAACCAAACCCCTCTCTACCCGCGAACCACAGCGCGACCAACGCCACCTTTGCAAATGTGCCAACACCAACAAGTGTACATCTCCATATGCTTGTGTGTTAGTTTTTTCTCAATCATTTTCAAAGGTTTTCCAGTTAGCTCACTAGGCCCTACATGCAATGCACTTCATGAAATCACCTAGTGGCACCCATGCGTCGAATATCCGATAAGACTTCCCCTCTTAATAGTTCGGCTATCGACCCTAAACCACTCACACCCTCTATGGTGTCTTGAGTGTAAAACAAAATGGCCCTATGGTTATACCTTTGCCTTGAGCCCATTTTGTTTCTCCAAATGATATGATCCACTTCATATCATCACATGACCATCTCGATCCATCGACCTTGACTTCACTTACTCTTCACCGTTGCATCGGTCCGTCGGCGCCAAGTCTTGCTCAAGCTTCACCATCGCATGGTCCTTCGCTTCGAAGCCTCGACTTGCCCTTCACCTTCACAACCGGTTCATCGAGCCAAGCCTTATCTTGGTCTTCACCATCTTGGTCACATGAGTCAATGTCATGTCTCATATTCAATGACCACCTTTATCTAAATCATCCACTTAGATACAAAGGTTAGTCCTAGGTTTCATCAATTAGCCAAAACCAAACTAGGGACTTTCACATCTGTGGAGGCCCATGTGTTTCTTTACCAGGTCCTCCTTAACTGCAATATGATGGGCAGGTTGAAAACAGGCCTCCAGCCCAAACAAAGAGAGAGTAAAAGACCTTGCATGGGTCATGTTAACGTGCAAGGAAATGTTTGATTTAATTTTTGATGCTTTGCTTTACAAACAAAATTTCATGTTCATGCATATACGAATACTTTGTGCACAATTAAGGTGAACTTCGTTTCGTGATAATTTTTTTTGAATTTTCGTTTCTCGGGGATGCATGTGGCAATAATAGAGCACTCATAAACCAAACATCATCGCATAGTAGTATCTATAGTTGACACGTGGTGCATGGCCGGTCCTCAAAGTTACGTGGGTGTGTCATGCTGGTCCTTGTACTGACAAATACATCATGATATAGGACATGTCTCCATCTAAGATCATTTAAAAAATTCAAAAATTTAAAATTCAAAATATAAGAACTTAATATTCATATCTGGGCCCTAAATAATCTCGAATAAAAATTTCATCAATTACAAAGTTTTAGATCTTGTCAAGCTTTATAATTTTGATATAAATTTTTTTATCCGACTTTATTTAAAAAAATTATGAATTTATTTGTGTTGCAACTATTTTTAAGTCAACCGTCTTTCTAGAGGCGGTTGACTTACCTATTTTTAGAGGCGGTTGACATAAACAGCCATCCCTAAAAATCATATTTTTAGAAACGGCTCTCTTAACCCAACCGTTCTTAAAAATAATCTATTTCTAACGATGGTTTACTTAACAGAACTGCTCCTAAAAATAATTTCTAAGGATGGTTTATAAGTTAAAGTGCTCCTGGAGCTAGTTACAAACAATTTGTTAAGTACACCGTTCCTATAAGAAATAGGAGGCATCTTAAAAAAAATCTTTTTTTGCACAAGTGTTAATGTCACCATTATATCGAGGACCTGTTTGATAACCCTAATCCATTATTTGCTCTGGATTTAACTTCTGTGATGTGCTACTTCTTGGGGGTATGTATGTTTGGTTGCCTTCTAAGAGTTGCGTCATATACCATGGATGAGTGCAAAATCATGCTAATTAGATGGAATGAACTTTATCCACTGATGCAAAATGATCCTATATATGAAGCTATTTGGTTGTCCAGCTAGTGAATGCAAAAACATAGCAATGCATTCACCGGGTCAGCATGAGTGGAGAAACTCAATCTGTGCGCATCAACTAGGCCAAGATGGAGACGTATTTTTACACACATCCATACAACACAGGGAATTATACACACTAGAAGCTAGCTAGCTAAACAGCAAGCGTTTTTGTACGTGGCCGAGGTGTCCCCGTCGGCCGTCGCCGTCGCGCCCGTTGGGATGGGCCGGCCGGCCGGCCGGAGACGGGCGGGATGGAGACCCAAGTGGACGGCTGCAGTACGTGGTGTGTGTATGTTCGTTGCATCGCCCGGCCAGGCCTGTACGTGGCCCTGCCTCCTGGCCCACCCATGAGGCCACGACCAGCCCCCCGGCCCCACACCACACCTTGCTACAAGCTACATGCACATGCACGATTCCCTCAAAGATGCTACATGCACCAGGGAAAAGCTAGCACAGACCAAAAACGGCGTTCCTGTGTAACTAGAAAGGTAGGCTGTAGCATTTTGAATATTACATGTTCATGAAGGGAAAAAGAAAACTAAATAAATTGTTATGTTTTTTTTGCAACTACCAATACACTTCTCTGTATAAAACTAGTAGACATATTTTGTTTGGCAAGGATAAGGAGAAGATTTTGACTAACATTTCTTTATATGAATACATGATTTTTGTCACACTAAATTAATGTCATTAGATTCATATCCAGAAGAACTTACTATGATTATTGATTATGACTTTATATCACACAAATAATATATTAGCTGAGTGCTTTTACATGATTTATGTAATACAAAATTGATGTAATTAGATTCCTATGAGAATAACTTAATTACCTAGAGTTATGATTTTATATCAAATAAATAAGAGAGTAATAATATAGTAAGTGTTGGCCAAAGTCTTATCTGCCTAATAATTTTAAACGCAGGGAGCAGTGGGTCGACTGGCCGCCACTTCTATTGTAGTGTTCCGCTTCCCTCTTTTATGTTGGAATTAGAGATGTCAATAGGGAATTCCTTGTTCGGGGATAGCTCCACATCCTCAACCCCAAGTGAGGAGTTTAATTCCATGGAAAACTCGGTCCCATTACAAAAATACAACATTGGAACAAAAATTAATTCATGGTCTCAAATCAATATAAATTGAACAAACAAGATATCATACTACAGGACGAGGGAATAAGTTCTCAGAAAGAGATAGTTTGCCATCTTCAAGAAATGGTTTTGATGATGAAGAGGATGACATTGACAGTTATGAACTTGATTTGTCAAAAGGTAGTCAGATAGGTGGACTATCAAGGATGATTTATTAAGATCTTGAGAGTGCTTCTGATTCAGAAGGTTTTAGTGAAATTGATAATAATAGAGAGTCCAGATATGACAATAGTAGAGAGTCCATATAAGACAATAGTAGAGAGTCTAGATATGCAGCCAAGGATGGGGATGAATTTGAGGATCACCCTTCCCTGAGATCGTCTCATCTTGCTGATTCCTGGCATAAAACCAGAGGTTGGAGTGGTTCAAATAACTATAGAAAGGTGTAAGTGCAATTAAGCCCTAATGTGGGTTTTGGTGTTGATGACCACCTACTTAGAGGACTAATGAGATTTATCGAGATGACAAGCAGGGAATATACATTGGAGGATGTTATACCAAACAGAGGAGGCCCCAAATTACAAATGTGGACGGTATCACGCTCAAAGGAGGTTTAATTTCTTTTATCTTTTGAGTTTGAGTATAGAAAAAGCCGTACTATAAAGGGGGACACAACAACTTGCTAAATATGTGCAACCAAGTGCTCAATCTCTTGTCAAAACATCCTCTGAACTTCAGCCAAGACAGCTCACAGCCAAACTCCTATCTCTTTGCTGTCTGGCCTGGTGCGTAATGCCGCACCTGGAGAGAGGCACTGCCGCACTTAAGTGACTGTTGGAAGATAGGGGGTATTTATACTTTTCCCTATTCTTCCCCAACGTCTCCCTTCTTCCACCTCTACTCATCTCGATAGAAAAAACCTGTGTGCTCATCTCCTCTCTTCTCCATTGGTGCTCTTCAAGCTCTCAAGCTTCCCTTTGAGATTTTCCATCAATCCTTGAGAGAAAAGTGTGCCAAAAGTGATTAGAGAGCAGATCCACTGTTTCCCAAAGCCTAAACAACACTTGGTTCACGTTTTGGCCGGCGGTTATGTTTGTTACTCTTGGAGCTTTCCTCCTAGCCGGCTAGAGTGTCGCTCTGTGAGCTTGCCAAGCTTGTGGCAGCCCCGGGTGGTTTGTAACCATCTCTTGCAGCGAGTAAAATCACCCCTCATCTCAAGAGTTGAGTCTCTTGACTTGAGAACACGGAAGGGTTACAAAGCCCTTAGCCTTAGTGGCATACCTCAACAACGTGAACTTAGGCAAGCATTAGTGGTGAGCTGAACCACAAGATAAATCATCGTGTCATTGTGTGCTTGATTTACATTACTTGTTCTTCGTATTGTTGTTGAGGTGATTTCTAGGGTTTGAGGCCGATCTACTTGTATACACTCGTGCTACTGCCTTGAGTTGTCGATCTGTGAACTGTACCTCTGCAGGAAGCTAAGAAAATTATCTGATCTAAATTTTATTGGCTAGATTTTGAACTGTGACCAAGTCTTTCCTGCAGGTGCGGCAGTGCCGCTGTTCTGGTGTGGCAGTGCCGCTGCCCCAGAGCGGCAGTGCCGCAGGTTAATTTGACGTCTGCTTAAGTTGAATTTTTATAGGCTTATTCACCCCCCTCTAGGCGCTCCAGTGATCCTACAAGTAGTATCAAAGTCGGTTACCTCGTATACGCTTCACCGCATGAGGTATGGAGCCCGGAGGAGGAACTAGTGGCGTGAAGCCAGTGGATGTCGATCCAGAGCAAGTTGAGCTGCATGACACTAACATTAGCGAGTGTAACACCCCGGTGTTACACAAGCATTAGCATTGCAAATCATATGCATAACATGTCATTGCATTCATATTCACACATGGATTAGAGTGCACCTTTAGTGAAAGCAAATTCTATGGAACGATTGTTGCATATGGTGTTTATAACTATTTCACCCTAATTATGCTAGTTAGATTAAGAAAACTTTTGTAGCTATAATTTTTAAATCACCTAGAACTAATTAGTGCAATTTTTGGAGCAACTTGATAACCAAACTTTTGTCAAAAATTTTCTTTTAAAAATATTATTAGAAAATGGTCAAAAACCCTCCCTATTTAGCTTTTATTCTCCAATTCAAAATCTACGAAAATTTTGGAGTTGGCCCCTTAATAAAAGTTGTAGAGAATTAAATTCTAAGCAACTTTCATTTTTGGGCCGTTTTCAGAAAAAGTCATCTTCTTGCTCAAAATAGAATTTTAAAACTGTGAATTGAATTTATTTGAAAATTCCCTGGAAAATAAAAAAGAAAAACAGTTTCTTACCTTAACGGGCCGCCCCCTCCCTTCCCGGCCTCCTCGCGAAGCAGCCTGGCCTAGCTCTGCGCGCCGCGCCTGCCTCGCCCGCCCGCGCTCCCGCGCCACGTCCCGGCCACGGCAGACGCCACTAGCCCCGTGGCCGGCATGCGCCACTCGCCGGCGACACCTGGCCGTCGGTGGCCCCCGCAAGCGCGCGCCTCGCCCCTTCAAGCCGCACGCGCTCCCGTTCCCGCTCTGCCCTCTCCATTTTCTCCCCGCGCGGCCATCTTCTCCGCTCCGCACCGAGCACCGCTCGTGCTCACCTCGCCACCGCCACCTCCGCCGGCCAAATTGGCCGCCGGTGATCCACCATCGCCCTCCATCTCGTGCACGTCGCTCCGCCTCCATCTCCGACACGCCGTGCTCGCCTTGGATTCACCGATTGAGCAAGGTAGGTGCGGTTGTTGCCGCTTCGCCACCGTCGGTCATGGCGCCACCGTGCTCGACCTCACCGTGGGAAGGGCGTCCCCGCTGCTTCTTGCTCCTTGTGCAATACCTAGACGAGTTCGCCTTCTCCTTGCAGACCCGGTGCGCACCTCCTCACGCCCGGCCATGGCCGGCAACAGCCGACGGCCGGCTACTGCACGGCCGCGACGCCACGGTCACCGGCGTGACCCCGTCTTCTTCCCCCTGGCCTCGCGGGCTCTGGGCCGTCTCCTTTCCCCCGCGCGCGCGTCCAGGCCAAAAACGGATCAGGCCAGATGTTTCCACTGGACCGGCCCGTTAGCGAAAAGAGAAATTTATTTTCGTTTTTCTTTTATTATTTGGGAATAAAAATGCTTTAGAAAATGTTTGTGTGATTATTTTAGCTCTAAAAATTGTGAAATAAAATTTTATGGACTTCTTAGGACCAGATCTGCAATCTAAAAATGTTGCATGTCAAAGTTGCAATACTTTTCTGTAGGGTTTTTATTTAATCATTGAAATTGTTGTTTTCTTGATAAATATGTAATAAATTACAGAAAACCCAGAAAAATATGGTTTCAAATTTGTTAATCTTTTTGTGCAATGTACTCTCTAGGTAAAATATGTACCATGCATGTTCTGTAGAAAAATTCTTATTTGTAGTACAAGTGCTTATTATTGTTAGAAATTGTTATTTTTGATAGAGAGAAAACTATAAATAAAACATGCATATACTAATTTTTCTATAGGGATTGTTTAGTGTGTAGAATGTAGGAAAATTGCTAAATCTGTTGTTTGATACTTTTCATTGTATAAAGTATTTTTATGCTCATTTTTAGGCCCTAGATTGTTATTTTTGTGTAGGCAGTTATAGTATTCCAAATGCAATGAAATTATTGTGGCATCATGAAGTAGATGATAGTAATCCACTATAATTTTATCAGATTTTTCCATGTTACCAAAACAAGTGTTGCTGTTCAAACATAGTGTCAACTAGAGTTTAATTAACGTTGTTAATGCAAGATTAGTTAATAAAATTGGCTTTGGTGTATCTTTGAAGCATCTTAGGGTGCTGGGGTGACCTTGCATGGGAGAGAATGTTGGTAGTAGTTTATGAGTACATGTTCTTGTATGATGTAGACTACCTTGTAGAAGAGTTGTCTTCCCACTTGATCCAAATAAAGTAAACCAGTTCATCTACATCTCATTCATCATCATCATCTCATGTCACCTCTGCAATGCACCTAGGCATGAGCACTTATACATCTATATCATACAAGATCGCAGGAAGTAACTCCTGTAGCAGTTCCCGAGGAGCTGGAAGAACAGCCCGAGGTGCAAGAGCAGGAGGTGCCTCAAGCCGACGAGGAGGTCGGTGAGGATTTGCCAGAGTGCCTAGACCACCGCCCGAGCTCTTTCGAAAGAGGCAAGCCCCAGAGCATTTCTCTCCCGGTTTGCAAATATTTTTATTAAATGCTTTACTTTAATTGGTGCATTACGTTTAGGAGTTGTTTGCAACCGTTGCTGCATTATACCTTGTTTACCCTTGCTCTACCATATCCTTGTTACCTTGGTATTCGCAGTCAAGAATGTTTAGCCTGCTTAGACCGGTAGAAGTCGGGTGATTTCCTGTCACCTACGAGCTATAGGTGGTTACCTAGATCTGTTTGGAAAAGTATGTCATATGGGAATAACTAAGTGTCAAATCGAAATTGAGACCGGACGGAGACTTGCAGGGTTTCGGACTGTAGTGTTTCCGTCTGTGTCGATTAAGGACCGACCGTTGTTGGGCCTCGAGTCATGTTGAACGCATGCCTCATATTTAGCTGGCCGAATAATGTACCTTTCGACCGCGAAGCTAGGAGATTATTCGGGCCGAGTGGATTGCCCGCAACGCACTGTACCGGAGCAGTAGTGGCAGGATACGGGGGCGCGATGAAAAGGCCAAAGAGCAGTCGGGCGGCCCCCGGGTACATGTGGTTCCTAGCAAACTCGAGACCTTACCTGAATAGTTGACTTGGTGACCAATATCTCACTTTAGCGGGTGAGTGAGGTTTGTGTGAGGAATAAATTACCAGCTGGTCAATAATCGATTCGAATCGCCATCGTTCACTGGATAGTGAACACTTGACTTGAGCTACTTCATCGTAGTAATATTGATGGAACACTTGGACAGTTATGTGGAATATGACATGATGAAGGTTGTTAATGATCGTTGGTTATCCTTACCTGCTCGGTTACATGTTACTCTAGTACAGGTGCAAATGTAGTGGACAGGTTAATGAAGATTTAACTTGATGCAAGCTTTTAGAAAGGATTCTTTAATATTAAACGTGCCTTTTTGCAAATGAGTTAGCTACCCCACTATAAAGTCTGTCATGATCCTTGGTGTCATTTATTTTCGGTTATGTCGGGTAAGTCTAGCTGAGTACCTTCTCGTACTCAGGGCTTTGTTCCCACTTGTTGCAGATGGGCAGATGTATTACGGCTACTGTATCAACTGCCTTTATCCTGCGATGGGCGAAGCTTAGGACCATGGGCAATGGTCATTCACTACGTCTTGTCTGATGCTTTTGTTGGAGATGATCACAAGCTGGCACCTTATTTCAAACTCTGTGTGAGTGTGTGTAGTTTGAACTAAATGCTTCCGCTACTTTTATTTGAACTCGGTTTGTAATAACTATGTTTAAACTCCAATGTATTTGTGACGTGAACTTTTATGTAACTTGTGATGGTGACCGCTAAACTTATTACGATCTTGGCTGGTATGTGAGTTGGTTTGAAATCCGTCGTAATTTCACGGACTACCGGGTTATACGGGCTTAAGTTTGCTAAATCGTCCGCTTGTTGAATGATTTTCTTACTTAATTTCGTATAATTGGTCGGTTCTATTACAGCTGGCATCGGAGCATGGTTTAGCGTGTTTACTGTTCACAAGTGTATTTAAAACAAAATTATGTTTGAAAAGTGTGATTTCCAAACTAAAAGTGTGCTAGTGGTCATATCCTTTATGCCCAGTTAAGGACTCTAGGTGGCTTAATTAAGTACTAACTTGGGGTTCTTGCACCATATTTCTGTTTCGTTGCTCATACGGCGTGCTATTGTATGAGTGCCACTTAATTGAGTGGTAATGTACGGATCAGTTGCCTCTACGCCTCGGTAAGTGTGAGCTGTGAGAGCATGATCGGATACACCGCCGATCTAGGGAGAGTGCTTATATGATACTGGAGTAATTACATGTTCCACGCATGTTTTTACAAAAGTGTCGCATGTGTGGTTGTTCCGTCCGTTGAGGCGATGCCGTCAATAGGACGATGTTTTGGGTAGCCACTACCGTTGTACACGTATCTGGGGATTCGTGTAGAGCGTGTAGGTAAATTTACTGCTTTCATGCATTCATGGGGAATTGGGCTGAAATGAATTTTCTGCAGGTACATAACAACGTTTCTTGTGTAGAACGTATTAGTTACGTATATGAGAGATCGCCTGTATACCACCGAATTCATCGTTAGATATTATTATTTCTTAAGTTTGTGAGAACGTAAGATACGTACATACATCATATTGCTTGTGCATTTCATTCATGTCATGCATTCCTCCCCTTATAAAGTGATTGTCCTCTTTTGATAAAACTTGTATCAACTTAAAATATGTTCTCACTAGATAATCAAAACTTTTACTATAGATGGCCCGCACGAAGCAGACTGTCCGTAAGTCCACAGGCGGAAGAGCACCCCGACACCAGTTGGACCCGCGGGAGCGCCGCAGCACGGACACCTTTCTGAGCGAGTTTGGCATGCCAGCCTTGCTTTGGAGAGTGCTCCATGATGTGGGGTACCCGGAGGGTCAGGAGCCGGTGTACTCTTGGAGTGAGAGCTAGCTAGCCGAGGATGGACTTGCAGTAGTGGAGATCACCGTCCCTGCTCTTGGTGATGCTCCAGAATGGGATGGTTGGCACTTAGAGTTTGAGGGACGCACTCCAGTTGAGGGTGCAGAAGGAGCAGCCTTTCGTGTCATCCGAGACATAATGAGCAGATTTCCCAACGAGTTGGCAGCAGCCTTGGCCGGCACTTTTCCGAGAGATGATCCTCGCGATGCTATTTGGGTGCAACCGCAAGGAAGTGTCCTGGTCAGAGGCCCAAACGAAGGACAGGCTAGCAACAACCACGCTATGAGTGCGATGTATGCAGCTATTAGAGCATATCAGGGTCTTGAGAGTACCTATTGGACTTTGACTGGTCTGCGTGGTGATGACCGGCTTGAAGCAAGAAAACAAAAGAAGAAGCAGGCGCGTGCTATAGCTAGCTTGCAGGAGCAGTTGGCTGACATGAGCTTGCAGCGAGACCAGGCTCTCGAGAGAGGTGATAGTGCTATGCAGCGGGTGCAGATGTTTACTCAGGCCAACAATAATGCAGACCGCATGATTGGACAGCTGGTTCAGGAGAGGAATGAAGCCTGGAACGAGAGGGACCTTCTGAGGCAGAGGGTCGAGGAGCTAGAGGAGTATAATGCCAACTTGCATGAGGAGTTTCACGCGCTCTACAACGAGATGGGCCCGTATGCTCCTCCAGACGCCGCCGGTATGGACGTCGACGACGACGAGGACGAGCCTGTAGTTGCACCTTCCGACGACGACGTCGCTACTGATGGTAGCGATGGTGATGTCTCCGACCCCGACGATGGCCCCGAGCAGTAGACTAGTTGCTTTGCGTAGCTACTAGGCCCTGACGCGACGACCTTTCTTTTGTTTTCATGTATCTTTATGTATCTCATTTTGATCTTGAGACTGGGCAGTATGTTAGAACTTGGTTGTTTATGCGATACCTGTGCGCATAAAAGTCCAGTGTATGTATGCTGGCAACGTGGTTGTATTCGACGCGATGTTTGCATTCGAAGTAATTTAATTAGTGGTGTTGTTTTAATTGGAATACGATTATTGTGCCTCTGTTTTATTGTATGACTTGTTCTCTCCAATAAATTCAGTATGACATAATTTTTCATTCAATTGCAATTATTACAGCTTCGCTTAATCGTTACTTGTTGCTGAAATATGCAGATGGCAAACACTCGCCGCGCCACGTATGAGGCTGCTGAAACTGGTGGTAACGGTGCAGGGGCAGGTGGGAGTGGTGCAAACAACGTCAACCACAATGAGCCACAACTGGAACCACATTTGCCGCCTCCTCCACCGCTCACTGCAGAGGTATTCTTTGCACAGTTTCTTGGAAGTCAGCGCAATGCTGAGCAATCGTAGAAGAACATGGAAGATTTTCTGCGTACCATTGCCAACAATGTTCAACGTGGTAACAACCAAGGTGGTGGCAATGGGGTGAACCAGTACAGCAACTTCAAGGATTTCATGGACACCAGGCCACCCATTTTCAAGGAAGCAACAGAGCCACTTGACGCTGAAGAATGGATCAACACCATGGAAGATAAGTTCCGTGTGTTGAGGCTGACCGAAGTTCTGAAGACAGAATATGCTACACATCAGTTACAGGGGCCTGCAGGGATGTGGTGGAAGCATCACCGCACCACCTTCCCTCCAAATGCCCAGATTACATGGAGAGAGTTCACTGAAGCCTTTCGAGGAGTTTATATTCCCCCAGGGCTGGTCGAGATGAAGTTAGGAGAGTTCTTGGCCTTAAATCAGGGCACCAAAACTGTGACGCAGTATTTGCATGCCTTCAACAACTTGTGTCATTATGCTCCCGACATGGTTGACACAGATGCTAAGAGAATTGCTAGTTTTAAGAGAGGGTTAAGTCTGAAGATGATGAAGCATGTGGGTACCAATACCCGCGCCAGATTCAATGACTTCATGAGTGATTGCCTGAAACAAGAGAAGAATAACAACGCGTACACTGCATCCAAGACTCGCAAGAGGGT
This sequence comes from Saccharum spontaneum, assembly GCA_022457205.1. NCBI lineage: Eukaryota > Viridiplantae > Streptophyta > Magnoliopsida > Poales > Poaceae > Saccharum > Saccharum spontaneum. The sequence continues at coordinate 26,472,948 of CM039585.1, read as the reverse complement.
CTTTGAGTCAGGACCATCACAGCCCAGAGTTCTCACTGCTAATCGCTCTGCCTATCGTCCGTCTGCACCAGGTGCAAGGTTTAGGCCACCACAGCATAAAACTCAGAACTACAAGGGACCGCAGAAGCCGTACAAGATGGTCGTGCTGCCAGCAAAAACAGCCACAGCTACAGGACAGGGCAACTCTAAGGGAGCTATAGGGTCTGCTGGTACAGTGAAGGGGCCCTGCTATAATTGTGATCAGCTAGGTCACTTTTCAAAGTTCTGCCCTTACCCGCCCCGAAAGAAGCAACAGACCTATACTACTCGGGTACACCACACCACCGTGGATGAGATTCCTGAGGGAGAGCCCGTAACCGCTGGTAAGTTTCCTGTTAACCAACACCCTGCAGTTGTTCTATTTGATTCTGGATCATCACATTCTTTTATGAGTCAAGCATTTGCATGGAAACATGAACAACTATGCACAAAATTGAGTTATGGTTATCGCATAAGTTCAGCGGGGGCTGATGTTTTAACCAATCAGATGGTTAGAGGGACAACCCTTGAATTAGGTAGTCGAAAATTTCGAGTGAACTTGATAGTTATGCCTGGACTAGTTCTAGATGTAATCATAGGGATGAATTGGATGAAGGACTGGGGAGCAGTCATAGATACTGGGAGTCGGGAACTTACTCTTAAGGATCCCCAGGGTAAGGGTACTTTTCATGTACCATTGCCCAGGAGAACAGACCTTGTGAGTGTGACATGTGCTATGGAAGTTATTCCGATTCATCAGATTCCGGTAGTATGTGAGTTTCCGGATGTGTTCCCCGATGAGTTACCTGGTCTTCCTCCAGATAGAGATATTGAGTTTGGGATTGAGTTGATCCCCGAGACAGCTCCAATTTCAAGGAGACCTTATCGGATGCCTCCAGATGAGTTAGCTGAGCTGAAGAAGCAATTAGAGGAATTATTAAAAAAGGAGTTTATCTGGCCAAGTAAGTCTGAATGGGGATGTCCTGCCTTATTTGTGAAGAAAAAAAGAGGGTACTTTGAGAATGTGTGTGGATTATAGGCCTTTTAATGCTGTAACTATCAAGAATAAGTATCCCTTGCCTCATATTGATGTTTTGTTCGATTAGTTAGCCAAAGCCAGAGTGTTCTCCAAGATAGATTTAAGATCAGGTTACCATCAAATAAAGATTAGGCCACAAGATATACCGAAAACCGCCTTTTCCACCAGATACGGGTTGTATGAGTATCTTGTTATGTCTTTTGGCTTAACAAATGCTCCTGCATACTTTATGTATCTGATGAATACGGTTTTCATGCCAGAATTGGAAAGTTTGTGGTTGTGTTCATAGATGATATTCTAGTGTACTCCGAGAACGAGAAGGATCATGAAGAGCATCTGAGAATTGTCTTGACTAGACTTAGAGATCATAAGTTGTATGCTAAGTTCAACAAGTGTGAATTTTGGTTGAAGAAAGTTCCTTTCCTTGGTCATATTCTATCAGAAAATGGAGTTTCAGTAGATCCGAGCAAAGTGCAAGAGGTCATGGATGGGAAGACACCAACCACAGTGTCAGAAGTTAGAAGTTTCTTAGGATTAGCTGGTTATTATCGCCGTTTTATACCAGATTTTTTGAAGATTGCCAAGCCAATGACGAGTCTGTTACAGAAAGATTACAAGTTTGTATGGACAGAGGAGTGTGAGACAGCTTTCCACACCTTGCGGAAATTGTTGACCACTGCTCTAGTGCTAGCACAACCGGACATTGAGAAACCTTTTGATGTGTTTTGCGACGCATAGAATTAGGCTGTGTTCTTATGCAAGAAGGAAGAGTCATTGCTTATGCCTCCCGCCAGTTAAGAAAGCATGAGATCAACTATCCGACACATGATCTTGAACTTGCTGCTGTAGTGCATGCATTAAAGATTTGGAGACATTACTTACTTGGTAATGTGTGCAATATTTTCACCGATCACAAGAGTCTCAAGTACATCTTTACCCAACCAGAGTTGAACATGAGACAATGAAGATGGTTAGAATTGATCAAAGATTACAACTTGAATGTGTAGTATCATCCTGGAAAGGCCAATGTAGTGGCAGATGCTTTGAGTAGAAAGTCACATTGCCTGAATGCGCAACCTTTGCTCGAAAATGGTTTCGATCTAATGCACCCTGCCATGTTGCATAGCATTTAGATTAGTTGCTCTTTGGAGAATAAGATAATAGAAGGCCAGAAAACCGATAAAGGGATATTCCACATCAAAGAGAAAATTAAAGAAGAACCATCCAAGCACTTTAGAGTGGACGAACAGGACGTGTTGTGGATTGACAACCGTCTTGTTGTTCCAAAGGATCGGGAGCTTAAGAATAAACTTATGGATGAAGCTCACCTCTCTAAGCTATCCATTCATCCTGGCAGTAGTAAGATGTACCAAGAACTGAAACCTCGTTATTGGTGGACAAAGATGAAGAAATAAATTGCCGCCTATGTGGCCAGATGTGACACATGTTGTAGGGTGAAAGCCATTCATATGAGACTTGCTGGATTGTTGCAACCTTTGTCAGTACCTAGTTGGAAGTGGGATGATATAAGTATGGATTTCATTACAGGTTTACCCACTACTCAGAAAGGCCATGATTCGATTTGGGTAATCGTGGATCGTCTTACAAAGACAGCTCACTTCTTACTTGTCAAGACAGATTTTCGACCACCTCAATATGCCGAGAAGTATATTGTTGAGATCGTGAGATTACATGGCATACCGAAGACTATAGTGTCCGATAGAGGGTCACAATTCACTGCTCACTTTTGGGAACACTTGCACAAAGGATTGGGAACTAGTTTGATTCGTAGTACTGCCTATCATCCTCAGACAGATGGTCAGACCGAAAGAGTTAATGCTATTCTGGAGGATATGTTGAGAGCCTGTGTATTATCTTCCAGGGGTTCATGGGAGTCATGGTTACCCTTAGCAGAGTTTGCTTACAATAATAGTTATTAAGAAAGTATCAAAATGGCACCTTTCAAAGCTCTGTATGGCAGAAAGTGTAGAACACCACTAAACTAGATCGAGCCAGGAGAAAGAAGATATTATGGTATTGACTTTATAGAAGAAGCCGAGAAGAAAGTTCATATCATTCAGCAAAATATGAAAGCAGCTCAATCACGTCAGAAAAGCTATGCGGATAGAAGGAGAAGACCGCTTGTGTTCGAAGTTGGTGACTATGTTTATCTGAAAGTTACGCCAATGAAGAAGAAGTGGTTTGGAGTACGCAGAAAGCTTGCCGCCAGATTTGTAGGACCATACAAGATCTTGGAAAGAAAAGGTCTAGTTGCTTATAAATTAGAGTTACCTGAGACAATGGGTGCTATATTCCTAGTTTTTCATGTATCACATCTCAAGAAGTGTTCGCGCGTTCCAGAGGAAAGAATTGAACCCCGAGGCATAAAGCTCAAGTCAGATTTGGCATATCGTGAGCAGCCAGTTCAAGTTTTGGACTCTAAAGAGAGGGCTACTCGAAACAGTGTGGTGAAAACATATAAGATACAGTGGAGTCATCATGATGAGGGGGATGCATCTTGGGAAACGGGTGAATATCTAAAAAAGCTTATGAAGATTTTTATAACAAATAGTTCATAACCCAAATCTCGGGATGAGATTTTTATAAGGGGGAGGGCTATAACACCCCGGTGTTACGCAAGCATTAGCATTGCAAATCATATGCATAACATGTCATTGCATTCATAATCACACGTGGATTAGAGTGCACCTTTAGTGAAAGCAAATTCTATGGAACGATTGTTGCATATGGTGTTTATAACTATTTCACCCTAATTATGCTAGTTAGATTAAGAAAACTTGTGTAGATATAATTTTTAAATCACCTAGAACTAATTAGTGCAATTTTTGGAGCAACTTGATAACCAAAGTTTTGTCAAAAATTTGCTTTTAAAAATATTATTAGAAAATGGTCAAAAACCCTCCATATTTAGCTTTTATTCTCCAATTCAAAATCTGTGGAAATTTTGGAGTTGGCCCTTTAATAAAAGTTGTAGAGAATTAAATTCTAAGCAACTTTCATTTTTGGGCCGTTTTCCGAAAAAGTCATCTTCTTGCTCGAAATAGAATTTTAAAACTGTGAATTGAATTTATTTCAAAATTCCCTAGAAAATAAAAATGAAAAACAGTTTCTTACCTTAACGGGCTGCCGCCTCCCTTCCCGGCCTGCTCGTGAAGTAGCCCGGCCCAGCTCTGCGCGCCGCACCTGCCTCGCCCGCCCACGCTCCCGCGCCACGTCCCGGCCGCGGCAGACGCCGCTCGCCCCGTGGCCGGCATGCGCCGCTCGCCGGCGACACCTGGCCGTCGGTGGGCCCTGCAAGCGCGCGCCTCGCCCCTTCAAGCTGCACGCGCTCCCGTTCCCACTCTGCCCTCTCCATTTTCTCCCCGCGCGGCCATCTTCTCCACTCCGCACTGAGCACCGCTCGAGCTCACCTCGCCACCGCCACCTCCGCCGGCCAAATTGGCCGCCGGTGATCCACCACCGCCCTCCATCTCGTGCACGTTGCTCCGCCTCCATCTCCGACACGCCGTGCTCGCCTTGGATTCACCGATTGAGCAAGGTAGGTGCGGTTGTTGCCGCTTCGCCACCGTCGGTCATGGCGCCACCGCGCTCGACCTCACTGTGGGAAGGGCGTCCTCGCTGCTTCTTGCTCCTTGCGCAATACCTAGACGAGTTCGCCTTCTCCTTGCGGTCCCGGTGCGCACCTCCTCGTGCCCGGCCATGGCCGGCAACGGCCGACGGCCGGCTACCGCACGGCCGCGACGCCACGGTCACCGGCGTGACCCCGTCTTCTTCCCCCTGGCCTCGCGAACGAACGGCTCTGGGCCGTAGGCCTAGCCGGGCCGTCTCCTTACCCCGCGCGCGCGCCTCCAGGCCGAAAACGGATCAGGCTGGATGTTTCCACTGGACCGGCCCGTTAGCGAAAAGAGAAATTTGTTTTCGTTTCTTCTTTTATTATTTGGGAAAAAATGCTTTAGAAAATATTTGTGTGATTATTTTAGCTCCAAAAATTGTGAAATAAAATTTTATGGACTTCTTAGGACCAGATCTGCAATCTAAAAAATGTTGCATGTCAAAGTTGCAATACTTTTCTGTAGGGTTTTTATTTAATCATTGAAATTGCTGTTTTCTTGATAAATATGTAATAAATTACAGAAAACCCAGAAAAATATGGTTTCAAATTTGTTAATCTTTTTGTGCAATGTACTCTCTAGAAAAAAATATGTACCATGCATGTTCTGTAGAAAAATTCTTATGTAGTATAAGTGCTTATTATTGTTAGAAATTTTTATTTTTGATAGAGAGAAAACTATAAATAAAACATGCATATACTAATTTTTCTATAGGGATTGTTTAGTGTGTAGAATGTAGGAAAATTGCTAAATCTGTTGTTTGATACTTTTCATTGTATAAAGTATTTTTATGCTCATTTTTAGGCCCTAGATTGTTATTTTTGTGTAGGCAGTTATAGTATTCCAAATGCAATGAAATTATTGTGGCATCATGAAGTAGATGATAGTAATCCACTATAATTTTATCAGATTTTTCCATGTTACCAAAACAAGTGTTGCTGTTCAAACATAGTGTCAACTAGAGTTTAATTAACGTTGTTAATGCAAGATTAGTTAATAAAATTGGCTTTGGTGTATCTTTGAAGCATCTTAGGGTGCTGGGGTGACCTTGCATGGGAGAGAATGTTGGTAGTAGTTTATGAGTACATGTTCTTGGATGATGTAGACTACCTTGTAGAAGAGTTGTATTCCCACTTGATCCAAATAAAGTAAACATGTTCATCTACATCTCATTCATCATCATCATCTCATGTCACCTCTGCAATGCACCTAGGCATGAGCACTTATACATCTGCATCATACAGGATCGCAGGAAGTAACTCTGGTAGCAGTTCCTGAGGAGCCGGAAGAACAGCCCGAGGTGTAAAGCAGGAGGTGCCTGAAGCCGACGAGGAGGTCGGTGAGGATTTGCCAGAGTGCCCAGACCACCGCCCGAGCTCTTTCGAAAGAGGCAAGCCTCGGAGCATTTCTCTCCCGGTTTGCAAATATTTTTATTAAATGCTTTACTTTAATTGGTGCATTACATTTAGGAGTTGTTTGCAACCGTTGCTGCATTATACCTTGTTTACCCTTGCTCTACCATATCATTGTTACCTTGGTATTCGCAGTCAAGAATGCTTAGCCTGCTTAGACCGGTAGAAGTCGGGTGATTTCCTGTTACCTGCGAGCTATAGGTAGTTACCTGGATCTGCTTGGAAAAGTATGTCATATGGGAATAACTAAGTGTCAAATCGAAATTGGGACCGGACGGAGACTTGCAGGATTTTGAACTGTAGTGTTTCCGTCTGTGTCGATTAAGGACCGACCGTTGTTGGGCATCAGGTCATGTTGAACGTATGCCTCACATTTAGGTGGTCGAATAATGTACCTTTCAACCGCGAAGCTGGAGATTGTTCGGGCCAAGTGGATTGCCCGCAACGCACTGTACCGGAGCAGTAGTGGCAGGATAGGGGGCGCGATGATAAGGCCAAAGAGCAGTCGGGCGGCCCCCCGGGTATATGTGGTTCCTAGCAAACTCGAGACCTTACCTGAATAGTTGACTCAGTGACCAGTATCTCACTTTAGCAGGTGAGTGAGGTTTGTGTGAGGAATAAATTACCAGCTGGTTAATAATCGATTCGAATCGCCATCGTTCACTGGATAGTGAACACTTGACTTGAGCTACTTCATCGTAGTAATATTGATGGAACACTTGGACAGTTATGTGGAATATGACATGATGAAGGTTGTTAATGATCGTTGGTTATCCTTACCTGCTCGGTTACATGTTACTCTAGTACAGGTGCAAATGTAGTGGACAGGTTAATAAAGATTTAACTTGATGCAAGCTTTTAGAAAGGATTCTTTAATATTAAACGTGCCTTTTTGCAAATGAGTCAGCTACCCCACCATAAAGTCTGTCATGATCCTTGGTGTCATTTATTTTCGGTTATGTCGGGTAAGTCTAGCTGAGTACCTTCTTGTACTCAGGGCTTTGTTCCCACTTGTTGCAGATGGGCAGATGTATTACGGCTACTGTATCAACTGCCTTTATCCTATGATGGGCGAAGCTTAGGACCATGGACATTGGTTATTCACTACGTCTTGTCTGATGCTTTTGTTGGAGATGATCACAAGCTGGCACCTTATTTCAAACTCTGTGTGAGTGTGTGTGTAGTTTGAACTAAATGCTTTCGCTACTTTTATTTGAATTTGGTTTGTAATAACTATGTTTAAACTTCGATGTATTTGTGACGCGAACTTTTATGTAACTTGTGATGGTGACCGCTAAACTTATTACGATCTTGGCTGGTATGTGAGTTGGTTTGAAATCCGTCGTGATTTCACGGACTACCGGGTTATATGGGCTTAAGTTTGCTAAATCGTCCTCTTATTGGATGATTTTCTTACTTAATTTCGTATAATTGGTCGGTTCTGTTACAGCGAGCTCAGCGCCTCTACAGCGAGCAACTCCACGCTCCCGCAGCTAGAAGCAACCGATGTCAAAAGAGCTCAAAATGAAGAAGAAAAAAAAGAAGAAAGGCAGCTAGAAAAGAGAAAAGAGAAGCAAGAGAAAAGAAGAAGGATCAACATCGATTAGAAGAGAAGAAGCAAAGAAAAGAAGAAAGAAAACTCAAGAGAGAAGCAAGAAGAAAGAGAAGAGAGGCAAGAAAGAAGATGAAGCTAGAGCAACAAATGCATCATCTAGTGAGCTATCTAGTAGCTCCGAAGATGGTGATGACGATGAGTCCTATCAAGTCATCAAGCATAGCAAGAAGGACAAGAAAGGTAAGGGCAAGGACAACGACAACAACAAATATGCCGCCATATCCTTTAACTATTTCACTATGTCTATGGCTAACCATGATGGCAAGTCTTTCATCAACGTGCCCACGGGCAAGTTACCTCATTTTGATGGGACTAACTTTGCCAAGTGGAAGCACTTGATGAGATTCTATCTTATAGGTCTTCATCCCAACATTTGGGAGGTTCTATGCAATGGATTTGAGCCACCGGTTGACCCCAAGAATCCAACCATAGAAGAAATGAGAATCATCCACCTAAACGATCAAGCCACTAGTGTGCTACTTAGTGCTTTGAATGGTGATGAGTACAATAGAGTGATTAGTGTGGATGTTGCCAAGCAAATTTGGGATACTTTGCATCTTGCACATGAAGGGGTTGACAAGGTGAGGAAGGCAAGGATTGATTTGATGATGCACATGCTCAATCGGTTTGTTATCTTGGATGGAGAAGGGCCACAGAAGATGTTTGATAGGTTGATGACAATGGTGGGCAAGATTAGAGGCTATGATTGTGATGAGCTAGATGGTCACAAAGTTGTCAAGATTATGTTGGAAGCTTATTCACCAAGAAATGAGACTGTAGTGACTCTAATTAGAGACAAAAAGAAGTTTGAGTACTTCACACCTAATGATGTACTTGGAAGGATCTTGACCTTTGACATGCAAAGAGAAGAAGTAAATGAAAGGAAGAAGCTTGGAGAGTTGCAAGCAAAGCTAGAAGGCATCAAGATCAACAAGGATGTTAGCTCTCAAGGCCAACAAATCAAACAAGCAAGGCTCTAATAGCAAGTCCAAGACCAACAAGCAAGCTTCAACTAGCAAGCCCAAAGCAACCAAGCAAGTTCAAGAAAGAGTAGAAACCACATCATCTTCAAGTGAGAGTGAAAATGATGATGAACAATATGAGAAAGTTGATGATGTTACTCTCTTTATGAAGAGGTTTCACAAAGGGTTGGGGTACAAGGTAGTGAAGAGGAAGTTTTCAAACAAGAAGAAGAGGACATGCTACAATTATGGAAGCACCGACCACTTCGTTGCCAAGTGCCCATATGAGATCAAGGACAACAAGTATAAGAAAGAGAAGAAGGAGGACAAGGCCGACCGTAGAAAGAGCAAGAAAAACATGGGAGAAGCTCACATTGGGCATGAATGGGATTCAACTATTGAAAGCTCAAGTGAAGAAGATGAGAAAGTTGCAACCGTTGCTATCCACAAGCCATCCTCTCCACCAAGGCTCTTCACCAACATGTTCGATGATGACTACTACTCCCCTCACATTTATCTTATGGCAAAGGGTGAGAAGGTAAAATCCAAATCCAAGGCCAAAGCTCCTCCACCTCCTAGTGATATCTCTAGTAGTGATATTAGTGATAGCTCTAGTGATGATGAATCTAGTGATGAAGAAATTGATCAATTAACTAAAAACTTGGATGGAAAGACAAAACTATTTATCACTAAACTAATGGAGGACTTAGAGAGTGTCCAAGCCGAGCTAGAATCTAGAGAGAAAACTCTTATCCAACAAGTGATCTCTACATTGCTAGCAAGGAAGCTCTTGCATTAGAGAGAAGTGAGGTGGAATCCTTGCGTAAGGCCTTGGCCAAAGAGCAAGGGGACCATGCTATCACAAAGAAAGAAAATATTACTCTCAAGAAAAAGTATTGTGACTTAGATGAAAAGCACAAAGAACTTGAGCTACAATATAACATTCTTTGGGATAGCAACTCACATCCCTCTAAGGCAAAGGATGCCTCTACTTCCTCCACTAGTCAAGGTTGTGGAAAATGTTATAATATTGATTTGAATACTTATTCCACTAACTTTGCAAACATGGAGGCAATAAGAAAGAAGATTGCAAGACTCAATGAGATAATTGGCAAGGGTTGCTTGAGTGGTAAGGCTCAAGTAAGTGACAAGATGGTGAATGAACCAAAAGGACCTCATTTCAAGCAAGGGAGACACCCCTCAATCAAGCATGGGCTCGACCACACGAAAGGAGCCAAGACAAATGGAAGAAAGATTGTGAATGGCTATGAGTGTGTGCAGTTTGAAAGGAAGGATAGAATTGGTATAGCAGCAGTGCCAGACACCAGAGCGGCAGTGCCGTAGTGAAGGCCGGCAGTGCCGCTCCCTACAAAAATGGGAAGGCTACCAATTCTGCTCCTGATCAGACTAAGCTCAAGAAGAAGGTGTTCCAGCAAAAACAGGTTCAGTATAAGCCAAAGGAATCAGTGTGGGGCACTATGAACAAGTATGCCTACCAACCAAAGTTTCAACCACCTCGACAAAGCTTGACTTCGTGTTTTGTTTTGAGAAACAACAACAGCGGAAAAGTGGTTGCCAAATATGTTGCAAATGAAGCCAACATATATAGGAATACTTCTATTTGGGTTCCTAAATTTCTTGTGACTAACATGTAAGGCCCCAAGTCTAATTGGGGAACTAAATCAAGCAACTAAATCTATTTTGCAGGCATACTCCTCTGGTGGATCAAGTTGGGTGCTTGATAGTGGGTGTACAAATCATATGACCAGAGAAAGGAGTATGTTCTCATCATATTCCCCGAAGACAGACTATAATGAAAATATTGTCTTTGGAGACAATTCTAAGGGGGGTGTGATTGGTCTCAGTAAAGTTGCTATAACCTTTGAGCATTCAATTACAAATGTTTTACATGTTGATTCGTTAAGTTACAATTTGTTGTCTATTTCTCAATTTTGTGAAATGGGCTACAATTATCTCTTTATGGATAAGGGTGTGGAAGTCTTTTGAAGGGAGGATTCCTCTACTATCTTTACGGGTTAATTAAAGAATAAGCTTTACTTGGCTGACTTCAACAAAAGTAAAGCTAATCTTGAGACTTGTTTAGTGGTAAAATCTAGCATGGGTTGGCTTTGGCATCACCAACTAGCCCATATTGGAATGAGGAACTTGGCCAAACTTTAAAAGGACAAACACATCCTTATACTAACAAATGTTCACTTTGAGAAAGATAGGATATGTAGCGCTTGTCAAGCCGGAAAGCAAGTTGGTGTACCTCACCCACCAAAGAGCACCATGACCACGACACAACCATTGGAGCTTATACACATGGATTTCTTTGGACTGATCACCTACCTAAGTATCAGAGGTAACAAATATGGTCTTGTTATTGTTGATGACTATTCCTATTTCACTTAGGCATTTTTCTTGTTTGATAAGTGTCAAGTTAGAGACAAAGTGAAAACATTTGTTAGAAGAGATTAAAAGGAGTTTGGTCTCCCCATCAAGAAAATGAGAAGTGACAATGGGACCGAATTTAAGAACACTCAAGTTGGAGTGTCTTGATGAAGAGGGCATCAAGCATGAGTTTTCAAGTCCATACACCCCTCAACAAAATAGTGTAGTAGAGAGGAAGAACCGGACGCTCATTGACATGGCAAGGACAATGCTAGATGAGTACAAAATGTCAGGCCTCTTTTGGTGCGACGCCGTCAACACCGCTTGCCATGCCATCAACCGCCTCTACCTACACAAGAATTTGAAGAAAACTTCATATGAGCTTCTAACCGGTAACAAACCAAAGGTGTCTTACTTTAGAGTGTTTGGGTGTAAGTGTTTCATACTTAACAAGAAACCCAAAACCTCTAAGTTTACACCTAAAGTTGATGAAGGTTTTCTTCTTGGTTATGGATCAAATGAGCATGCCTATCACGTTTTCAACGAAACCTCTGAGAGAGTTGAAATAGCGGTAGACGTGACATTTGATGAATCTAATGGCTCTCAAGTGGAGCAAGTTGATTCAAGTGTTGTAGGAAAGGAGGATCCACCTTGTGATGCAATCAAGCAATTGACTATCGGTGATATTAGGCCACAAGAGGATGAAGTCACTGAAGTGGTGGTTCTTTAAGCTGCTGATGAATAGGTTTCTGCTGACATACTTGATGCTAAGGGGGAGCAGACCCCTGCTGAAAATCTGGACAGCAGCAGTGCCGCACCCCCTCTGCAAATAGCAGTAGCAAGTCCAACTCTGATTCGAGGACAGAACCTGCAACCAATATTTGAGCAAGAAGAAGATGATGGTCCAGAAGATGAACAAGAAGTTGTTGAGCACCCAAGGTTCAAGCAAACCATTCAAAGAGATCACCCTGTCAACAATATACTTAGGAGTCTTCGAAAGGGGGTATTGACACGTTCACATTTAGTAAATTTCTATCAATATTACTCGTTTGTTTCTCCTGTGGAACCTCTCAAAGTAGAAAAAACACTTGAAGATAAAGATTGGGTGATGGAAATGCAAGAAGAGTTCAACAACTTCGAGAGGAATCAAGTGTGGACTTTGGTGGAAAGACCTAAGACAAACGTGATTGGCACCAAGTGGGTCTTCCGCAACAAGCAAGATGAGAATGGAGTGGTGACAAGGAACAAGGCAAGGTTGGTTGCTCAAGGTTTCACTCAAGTAGAGGGCTTGGACTTTGAAGAAACATATGCACTGGTGGCTAGGCTTGAAGCAATCCAAATGCTTCTAGCCTATGCTGCCCATCATGACTTCAAACTATATCAAATGGATGTCAAGAGTGCATTTCTCAACGGTCCTATTCAAGAACTTGTCTATGTTGAGCAACCACCGGGTTTTGAAGATCCCAAGTTCTCCAACCACGTCTACAAACTCCAAAAGGCGCTCTATGGGCTTAAGGAAGCACCAAGAGCATGGTATGAATGCCTTAAGAATTTCCTACTTAAACAAGGCTTTGAAATAGGCAAAGCCAATCCTACCCTTTTCACTCGCAAAGTTGGTAAAGATATATTTGTGTGCCAAATATATTTCGATGACATAATATTTGGTAGTACTAATCATGCTTTTTGTGAGGAATTTAGTAGGATCATGACCAAGAGATTTGAGATGTCCATGATGGGTGAATTGAAGTTCTTTCTCGGATTTCAAATCAAGCAAGTGAAGGATGGAACTTTTATTAGCCAAACAAAGTACACCCATGATATGCTCAAGAAGTTTGACATGGTGAATGCCAAGCCTATCAAAACTCCTATGCCAACCAAAGGACATCTTTATCTCAATGATGGAGGGAAAGCCATGGATACTAAGGTATATCGCTCCATAATCGGCTCTCTACTTTATTTGTTCGCATCTAGGCCTGATATTATGCGTAGTGTATGCATGTGTACAAGATTTCAAGCTAACCCAAAAGAGTGTCACTTGGTGGCCATTAAGAGAATCTTGAGATATTTAGTACACACTCCTAACCTTGGCTTGTGGTATCCTAAGGGCTCTAAGTTTGATTTACTTGGGTATTTGGATTCCGATTACGCCGGTTGCAAAGTAAAACAAAAAAGTACTTCGGGGATATGTCAATTCCTTGGACGGTCCCTAGTGCCTTGGAGTTCTAAAAAGCAAAATTGTGTAGCTCTTTCTACCGCCGAGGCCAAGTATGTTGCAGCCGGTGCATGTTGTGCTCAACTACTTTAGATGAGGCAAACCCTTCGTGATTTTGGTTGCCACTTTACCAAAATCCCATTATTGTGTGACAATGAAAGTGCCATAAATGTTGCAAACAATCCCATAAGCCACTCAAGAACGAAGCACATAGACATCCGACATCACTTCTTGAGAAACCACGAAGCCAAAGGAGATATCGAAATTCGCCATGTGAGCATTGAAAAAGCAACTAGCCGATATCTTCACTAAGCCCCTCACCGAGTCAAGGTCTCGTGCTTTGCGTAGTGAGCTAAATATACTTGATTCTCGTAACGTGGTTTGAATTTTAGCATGCCTCTGTTAGATCAACTAGTATCTAGGCAAAAGAATTGTGAAACTTTATATTGTGCTTCAAAACTGATTTACAAAAGGCAACTTATGTATCATGATCGTGGTCTGTGTTGATTATTTGTTTCTGGTCATGATATATAGGAGATATGTGTCCATATCACATATAGAGAGAGTCATATAGATTATAGATAACTCCCAATGTATTGGGGAGTGCGGCAGTGCCGCACTTTGAATCTCAAGCAAGATTTGGCCCAACAGTTACCACTGCAGGGCGCATTTACCTCTCATTCTTATCCCTAGGCCCACAGTAACTCTCTCTTTCTCACCCTAACACCGCCCGACACCCGCGTGCTCTCTCCTCTCACGCCCACGCCGTCGCTGTCGCCCCTGGCCGCACGCTGTCACACTCCGGCAGTGTCGCACCCGCTGGTGGCTCTCCTCTACGATGCCAGCAGTGGCTGTAGCTCTTGGCCTGAGCTGCCTTTCTCCTTCCCTCTCCAATCCATGAGGAACTAAGATATAAACCTAATTCATCACAATCTATGCAATGGAGTTCGATTTCTGTAGAGAATAGGTTTCTAGCAATTGCATGATGAGATTAGAAGCAAGTTTGATGGTTAAATCGAATCAAAATAATGATTCATAGGTGGAGCCTCACTTGTATCTGTGGCAGTGCCGCATACTGAGTGCGGCAGTGCCGCACCAATAGCCTGATTGGGCTGTTTTAAGTGTTGTTCCATGGATGACTCCCTATGTTGGTTGGATTTATTCACCAGATCTGTTTCTCTCTTAAGCATGCAGTTACTTTACCTATTTTGTTGTCAACTCCATGTCTAGTTAGGTCTATTCTGTTTTGAAATTGTCTAGTGGCATAGAAGAATGTATGAGATGTGATTTGAGTAGCTGAGAAGAGATGAACCTTGGGAGAGTGAAGCACTAGGTGCGGCAGTGCCGCCCCTAGGGTGCGGCAGTGCCACACTCCCCTGACCAATTTGGTTTAGGGTGCTTTTCTAGCTCGATATTTGAATCATCTCATTTATCCAGATTGCTCCACATATTTTTTCTACACCATATCCATACAGTTTCTTATTTGGACCTATACTTATGCCTAGATGGAGCCCGACGATGATGACTGAAGGGGGAAGAGGAAGATGATTAAGAAGGATCAACCTTGCCATGGTCGTGGGAGATCAAAAATAGCAGGCAACAGTGGTGCAGCACCTCGTGGCCGAGGAGACAGGGGGAGGCGTGATCAGTACATCGAAGATGAGAAAAGGCTGGAGATGCTTGGACACACCACTGATGCCATTCATGACACTCCTCTACACCTGACAGAGTTTGATGGATCCTACATCAGGGAGTTTGATGGTGAGATGCTTATGAGAGCTCCAAATGACTCTCGACAGCATTCTACCATCAATTATTCCAAGAGTTGAAAGCTGGTGAAAGAGGCAAGACAGATCAATCCCTATGCTGTGCGCAAGGATTGGGCATCGACTATAGGTTTTGGAATGAGTTTCATTCCAACTTCTATGCCACTGCTATTCTTGGTGTGAGGAAGACCAAGATAAGGAAGATGCAGTATATTAACTAGGATGAGTTGCAGGACAAGGAGGAGCCTGAGTTTGACAAGGTGATCAGGTTTTGTGACCACTTTGAGCTCTCCAACATCATGGGGTTCTAGTATCACTAGAATGAGGAGGTACTTGTACAATTCCACACCATCTACTTCTATGATCAGTCCACAGATGATATATATTGGATGACGGATGGCCGACACTATAGAGTTGACTTCACCACCTTCGGTCGGATTCTAGGTTTTGGAGAGGAGCATCGGACTTACACTCATATTCATGATGAGCCCAGAGCATAGATCCGTGACATCTGATACATGTGAAGAGACAGTAGGGCTACTAATGGCAAGAGGAGTGGTTTGCACAGCTACTACTACTTTCTGAACAACCTCATCAGGAACACTATCAATCCCAAGGATGGAGCAGCGTCAGACATTAATGGATATGTGAGGAACGTGCTAGCTCACTTTGCTCTAGGTGGGGACAAGTTCAATGTCCCTCAGTTTATTTGGCATGAGCTAAGGCTTACTATGGAGGATGGGAGGAGGGGGCTGCCCTATGCTCCCTACCTCATGTTTATGATTGAGAGGGTCACATGACTTTGATTTCCGAAGGATGGGATGCACACTGTCTACAAGATAGAGAAGACCTAGCCAGCAGCTGCTAGCCAGGCTACAGGGGAGGCTTCTATGCTCATGAGGATATTCTCGAGTCCTCCCGCTCTAGGTCTCGCAAGAGCAACAAGATGAAGAAATTTGGAAAGTGGCTCAAGGCAATATTTGGCAATGCACCTATGCAGCTGAGCGAGCATATGAGACTCAGTTGGAGCGGCGAGAGCAGCGAGGCGATCACCTTCCACCACTTCCTCCACCACCACCTCCTCCACAGTATGACCTTTTGAGTCTCTCCGACATAGACTCAAATTATTCTGATGATGATGAGGAGGAGGAGGAGGAGCAGCAAGGACGTGCCGCTGATTGGGAGGAGACTCTTGAGGAGTACAGGACGAGACAGGGACCGAGACGTTTCGCCTACTTCACCGCCACCACTCACTGACAGGGACATGCCCATATTGACTCCGATGACAATGACGATGATGATGATGGTGAGGGGGCTGCTGGAGGTGAGGACATTGATTGGGAGAACCTGCAAGGAAATGACGAGTAGGTGTTGATTTCTCTTGTTTTCTTCACCTTTTTGGTGCTTTATGCCAAAGGGGGAGAAAATTGGAGGGGTCAACAACTTTTTTTTCGACGCCTTGTGTTCGCGTTGGAGCTTCATATCATATCCGTTGAGAGTAGTCTTTGTTAGGTGAAAAGTTTGAGAGTCGATCAAAAGTCTATTTGTGTAATAATGCTACCTATGTGACTTTATTTATATCAGATATGGACATGTATCGATGGATGTGTGTTAGCTTGTCATTTTTTTGCTAGAATGTTTGTCTTTTCAATTATAATCTGTTGTGTGGTGCTTGGTTTACTTGGGTTGTTGCAGCAAGTGCGACAGTGCCGCACCCTGCGGCCACAACAAACATTGTGTGCATAACTTGTCATTTGCATCACGTCTATATTCTTCGACACAGTGTGTAGCACCCCATAGAAGGCATGGATGTAGGGGGAGCCCCAACACTTTAACTAAAATGTGAATTTTGGCCTCTAAATGCCAAATTGGGAATTCAAATCCCTATTCACATATTTAGGGGCAGGCTCTACACCCATGGCTCGAAAAATCTCAGTTATATTACATATCTTTTTGTAAGCTCTAATTGGGTTGTCATAAATCACCAAAAAGGGGAAGATTGTAAGTGCAATCAAGCCCTAATGTGGGTTTTGGTGTTGATGACCACCTACTTAGAGGACTAATGAAATTTATCGAGATGACAAGCAGGGAATATACATTGGAGGATGTTATACCAAACAGAGGAGGCCCCAAATTTCAAATGTGGACGGTATCACACTCAAAGGAGGTTTAATTTCATTTATCTTTTGAATTTGAGTATAGGAAAAGCCGTACTATAAAGGGGGACACAACAACTTGCTAAATATGTGCAACCAAGTGCTCAATCTCTTGTCAAAACATCCTCTGTACTTCAGCCAAGACAGCTCACAGCCAAACTCCTATCTCTTTGCTGTCTGGCCTGGTGGGCAGTGCCACACCTGGAGAGAGGCACTGCCGCACTGCCACACTTAAGTGACCGTTGGAAGACAGGGGGTATTTCTACTTTTCTCTGTCCTTCCCCAATGTCTCTCTTCTTCCACCTCTGCTCATTTCGATAGAAAAACCTATATGCTCATCTCCTCTCTTCTCCAATGGTGCTCTTCAAGCTCTCAAGCTTCCCTTTGAGATTTTTCATCAATCGTTGAGAGAAAAGTGTGCCAAAAGTGATTAGAGAGCAGATTCACTGTTTTCCAAAGCCTAAAGAGCACTTGGTTCACGTTTTGGCCGGCGGTTGTGTTTGTTACTCTTGGAGCTTTCCTCCTAGCCGGCTAAAGCGTCACCCGATGAGCTTGCCAAGCTTGTGGCAGCCCCGGGAGGTTTGTAACCATCTCTTGCAGCTAGTAAAATCACCCCTCATCTCAAGAGTTGAGTCTCTTGACTTGAGAACAAGGAAGGGTTGCAAAGCCCTTAGCCTTAGTGGCATACCTCAATAACGTGGACTTAGGCAAGCCTTAGTGGCGAGCTGAACCACAAGATAAATCATCGTGTCATTGTGTGCTTGATTTACATTACTTGTTCTTTGTATTATTGTTGAGGTGATTTCTAGGGTTTGAGGCCGATCTACTTGTATACACTCGTGCTACTGCCTTCAGCTGTCGATCTGTGAACTACACCTCTGCAGGAAGCTAAAAAATTATCCGATCTAAATTTCGTTGGCTAGATTTTGAATTGTGACCAAGTCTTTCCCGCAGGTGCGGCAGTGCTGCTGTTCTGGTGTGGCAGTGCCGCTGCCCCAGAGCGGCAGTGCCGCAGGTAAATTTGACGTCTGCTTGAGTTGAATTTTTACAGGCCTATTCACCCCCCTCTAGGCGCTCCAGTGATCCTACAAAAGGTATCTTTCGGATCAGAGAGTGACGATGGGATCAATTCTGATCTGGACGAGGTTATTGACAAAGGTTTTAGAAATAATGGAAGCCGTAGTCAGGGAAGTCCTATCAGAGCTTCTGTTAGGCACAATGCACTTGCCTACAGTGATGATGAACCTTTTTTGATGATGTGGATTCTGGTATGGTTGATCGGTTCCAGTCTAGGCGGACTAAGTCTTCCATGAACATCAAGGATAACTTATGTGACACAAGACATAACTTGAATGGAAGACGGTCTAGTGGGGACCGTTATGGTAGACCAGAACGGAATGAGCGCTTCAACAATTTTGATGTGCACCGTGGCGGTTCCTTGGATAAGAGTCGCAGGGCTAGGGGTAATCAGCTAGATAGTGGTTCAAGAGGTTTACAAAGAAATGTAAGAAGAAACTGGGATAGAAGTGGTGGCTTTGATGGCAGGCACTCAGGCGTTTAAATAGAAGATACATGAATATAACAAGAGCTGTATCATAAGTATCAAAATGGTGACCAGTGAGCGCCAAACTTCCTATGGTTGAAATGAATGGGTTTTTGGATTTGCAGTTTCCTTGGTCATCATGCAGCATTATTACAAGGGGTCTGACCTATGGAAATTCACATGCCACCATGTAGTCTGTTAAAGTCATGTTGCTTCATTGTTACCTTCTGAGCCGGCAATAAAGTTCAATTTGCCTTGTGAAAAATGCAACATAATGGCAGGCATTTACGGTTACTTTATCCTTTTGTGTTTTGATTCACCGAATTGGGCTGTACACTCCAGTGCAGTATATAAATGACGGATCTGCTTTATGCATATGAGTATGGGTATTTCAATCCAGCTGAGCTGGCGCTCATGATTCCACCATGGGTCCTTGACCATCTTCCATGATGCTACTTCTTGCTTAGGCTGTCTCCAACAGCGAGCACCCAAACTCGCTACCCATTCCACGATTTGAGTCATGTACATGGAAAAGGTAATGCCCCCAAATCCTTCCTTCTCCAACAGCGAAAGGAAAAGAAGAGACCCAAAAAGCATGCTCCTCTGTCTTCCCCGCAGCCAGCCACCGAGCTGCGAGCTCCGGCGAGGCGCGCTGCCCCTTCGCACGGACGAGCTCCCGTTCGGCGGCGGTGGGGGCGCGGGCTTCGAGCACAGCCTCGCCATGGAGGTGGCGTCCCCGCAGGCACGACCGACGGTGGGGCCCTCCTGTGGCCGCCTTTCCTGGCGTACATGGAGCCCGCCGTGCGCCGCCGGCAGGGGGGAGGGGGGCGCCACGGCTCGTCGTTTTCCCGCCCGGCCCGGCCCCTCCTCACGACGCCGCGGTGCAGGCAGATGCAGCAGGTCAGCACGCCTGCCGAGATCACAACGTCCTCCACCGCCTCCTCGTCCTACTCGTCGTTGTCGAGCTCTCGCTCCCAACGCAGCCAACGCAAACAAGAAGGAATCCAACGCCGCAAAGAATGGGTCGAGGAGAGAGAAGGACGTATTTTTGCGTCTCGTTTGGGCTGCTACCCAAAATGCGTCGGCTGTTTGGGTCAACCGTTGGAGCCCGTTTGTGGTAGGCAAAGTACTGTACGAGACGTATTTTTGGGTCTGCATCACATGTTGAAGACAGATGCATTTCATTGGGTCCAGAGACAATATTTGCTTAGTGGGCCGGCTGGTTGTGGGCCTCGGTCTTATTTGTAGAGGAGGGTCGATAAAAGTGCCCCGTTCAAAAATAAAAATTCTTGTCTTCTAAATTTTTTTGTAATAGTGCAAGTATGCCCTAAATTTTTGTAGGGTTCGCTTGGGTTTCTCTCCTCTAGATTTAAAACAAATCTTTATGATTTTATTCTAAGGAATAACATTAATATTCTGAACCAATAGAAGTATGGAACCATGAGGGGAAAAGCCCAATGAATTCAAGAAAACCCCAAAAAAATATGAAGAAAACGCTCCATCCATTCGAAAATAGAAATTATTTTAACTTTATCCTAAGCCACACTTTAACTTTGTTCGAGTTTATAGAAAAATACGCTACAGATATGTAGTATCCAATTAGCTAGTTTCATTAAATCAACTATAAGTCTTGGTAGTGCATTTATTTGATATTCTAGGTGTTAATATACCTTTACGAATATTATTGTTAATATGTTTTTGTATAAGTTAGGAAAGTTTGATTTATGAGAAAAAAAATAAAGGGACCTACACTTCAAAAAGCAAGAGCAGTAGACTGATAAAAATACAAGGAACACGTCAGAGACAACACAAAAGGTTTTGCTTATTATAGTTTTGATCCAACTTCCAAATTGTTAGGATGTCATAAAGCTTCATTATCTGTTGCAAATATGAATAAAAGGAGGCATTTGTTAAAAAAATATGGGCAACAATTTTGCAGCTCATGGTAGGAAAGTCCAGAACCAGAAGCACAGAAGGAGCATAGTTGCGTGTATGAAAGCACTCTGCAATTATGTCCATGTAGTAACTTGTACATACAGAAGTGAAAAACAAAGCGGAAAAATGCTAAATTAATTATGACCATGTTTGAAGCCTGCCTCAGCTCTTGCGATTATTATCACGAAGGTACTCTTTGTCAGACCATGTCGGCATAAATCTTGCAACGCGCAAGTCATCACAGGCTGGCCATGGGATGGGAAGAAAAGCATGCTTGCATGCGAACAGCAAGTGAGATAGTAATCTGATGGAAGAACGATCGAAACATGCATGGAGTTTTTTTTTGAGGAATTACAATTATGCATTGATTAAGTGTGTGCAACAAACATTTCTGCAAGAAGCCAGTACAAAGGTTATATATGTATACATACCGATATGCAACGTATATAAGAAGAGGCTCTGTGTCGCGTCGGAGTACTATAGCTTAATTAGGAGCCTAGCTATTAGGACCGGTGTTTGGCATTGATCACCATGATCAGTTTGAAGCAGCTGGTAGTGGTAGTGGTAGCAAAAACAGATGGAGCAAACATATGGTCCTGTTCATCTGGCTTATAATTCATACTTTTCAACTTGTTTTTCGGTTGGAACAATATTTTTCTCTCACAACAAATCAGTCAATAGTATTTTTCAGCCAGCTTATCAGCACAGCAGGCTAGCGAGGAAAAGAAGAACACACACGTGCGTGAGGTGGTTTCCGTGGTGGCCAAGAAGAAGTAGCGAGCTACGACCAGTAACCATACCGTCGACGAAGCTGCCGGTCCGTCCGATGAGGGGGAAACTTAATAGTTTCCGTGGTGGCCAAGTAGAATAAATAAACGTCTCGTTCTCAATGAGTTAAACTTTCTTAAATTTAATTAACTATTAAGTTTATGAAAATATGTAATATCAACATTTGTATCTAAAATATATTATTATAAAAATATGTTTCACTATAAATTTAACGATTACTATTACACATCATAAATATCAATATATTTTTATATATTTAGTTAAATTTGTTAAAAAAAATTACGTAACTCTTAAAAAGTGATATGTATGTTTTTTTTACTGACGAAGAGTAGTATGTTCTCGTAGTGTGCTGTCGCATCATCAGTCAGCACGCAGTTGACTCCGCTGTCCATCCGTTGAAAAGTGGACGCCGCCATCTAAACTAAAAAGTTATCCAGGAGCACGCATAAAGAAGGTGTTGTTTCTCGCTTGCAAGGTGTGGTAAGTCTGAAAGAAAAAAGATGTTAATTGTCAGTCCTTAATATCGTTTCACTTGCTTGGCGTCTAACAAAGAAGGCTCTTCTTGGTACATGGATGGCGTCCATGTAATTAAAAATTTATTATTTTCTTCTTTTTATTAGTTTTAATTTTCATGAACGGTTTTACAAACTACCGAAAATGTTTCATCACAAACTATTTAACCAAACATACATTACCATCCTTCATTCCTTCCTTTGAATAAGTGTATAGGATAATGCTTACCTTTTTTAAGCAATATATAGGATAATATTTACCTACCACAACCACAAACGGATTTTGTTTATGCCTCATCGTGCTTTTATTTGGGCTTTGCTGGCTTGCAGTGTCATCTGTGGAGGCCCATGTGTGCCTTTACCAACTGCAATACGCTGGGCAGGTTGAAAACAGGCCTCCAGCCCAAACATAGAGAGAGTAAAACACCTTGCATGGGTCATGTTAACGTGGAACACTTGGTACACATTTGGGCTGGAGGCCGAAAAACAGAGACACTTGGTAGTATGATGGTGGATAAAAAAAAACATATTGCTTTTCCTTTGCTATATCGACCTCTCAAACTTGTGTTAGTTCCTCCTATCGCCACAACATCAATAGAAAGGTAAAATTGTGAAGACAGATCTACCAAATCATATTATAGGTGAGTTTATGAATAATTGTGATTGGTGGAACAAGAATTTTTTGATGCAATCCCAAATGATGATGTGATAGTTCGCTTTCAGAACATGAATGACCACATGCGTAGAGTGAATTTATAATAGGTAACCACAGTTGTAAAAAAATATTTTGCCTTATTATGATATTGCTAATTTTATCGCTCCATATGAATGCTTGACTTGTGCAATATGCCGTTATTATTAATATTTACTCCCTCTGTCCTATAATAAGTGCACTTTTAGAATTCAAAATTTATCCGGAAATAAACACATCTCTAGGTATAAGACAACCTAACTCTAGTTAACTTTTTCCACTTTCTCTTTTCAAAGTGCAATGATAACATCTTTATAGGGGTATATATGTAATTTCTCACCATCATTGATCTCTTCACCAAAGACATACTCCTTCCGTCCCAGAAAGAAAGTTGTTGTGCGATGCGTGCAGGTTCTCCTTCCGTCCCAGAAAGAAAGTTGTTATGCGATGCGTGCAGGTTAAACTTTCTCAACTTTGACTGGGTTTATAGAAAAATGCGTGCAATATTTATGTCTCCAGATAAGTTTATTATGAAAGTATATTTAACGATCTATCTAATGATACTAATTATGTAGTATAAATATTAATATTATTTTATATATAATTTGTCAAAGTTAAAAAAAATTAACTTCTTAGTAAGCAAGAATGACTTCTAAGCGAGCGAGTATATCTATGCTGTGTATAGACCATAGCGTTAGATTACTAGATGTTTTTTTTAACTGATTACTAGATGTTTTGGTCATATTAGTTTGTGCCGACTGTTGACCCGGTGATAATTTATTTTAGATTCGCCACTGGTTTTTTTTTTACACACGTCCATACAGACATGGACTTGTACACACTAGCTGCTAGCTAGCTGGACAGCAAGCGTTTTGTACGTGGCGGAGGCGTCGCCGTCGCCGTCGCGCCCGTTGGGATGGGCCGGCCGGACGGAGACCCAAGTGGATGTCAGCGAAGGCTTTGTTTCCATCGGTCGTTGCACGCAGTTCGACTTGGATTGACGGCGGCGAAGGCTTTATTTCCGTTACCAAGTGCCTGGACCTGGACCACGCATCTCCGATTCGCTCCACCGCTTTATCCCTTCGCATGCATTCCGGACCCTCCGCGCCACACACGACTAGAAAGAATCTCCCGCGCGCGGGCGCCACCCTCCTCCTCTCGCCCTCCGTCTCGCCGGCTGGTAGCCGATCCGCCGCGCGCGCCGCCATGGCCTCCGACGCGCGGCTCTCCCTACCGTGCCGCCTGCCCGCGCCCCTGCCCCCGCCGGTGCTGCGCCGGTTGCCGCGCGCCGCCGCCGCCGCGGCGTCCACCTCCCCGCGGTGCCGCGTCGGGACTGCGGCGGCGGTGCACGCCCGCGGCCCCTGCCGGCCTCGCGCCTCCGAGGGTGAGGCGCAGGGCCCTGTAGTGCAGCAGCAGGAGGTGGACAACGAGGTGGTGGACAGCAACGTGCTCCCCTACTGCAGCATCGACCGCAAGCGGAAGAAGACCATCGGGGAGATGGAGCAGGAGTTCCTCCAGGCGCTGCAGGCACGTGCCCGCGCGTAGCGTACCCATTTTTTTTTTATCCCGTTGGTTGATACCTGCTGGTGAAAAATCATGGTGGTATTGGTATTGGTATATATAGTTGATGTTCATCATAGTTGATGTTCATCATGGTGGTATTGGTATATATAGGCCTTCTATTACGACCAGAAGGCGATCATGTCCAACGAGGAGTTCGATAACCTCAAGGAGGAGCTCATGTGGGAAGGAAGCAGCGTTGTGATGCTAAGTAAGCGCACTTTCATTAAGCTCCTCCTGCAACTTACTGTCGAAAACAGTGAGACAGATGCCGGGGCATTCCATGTTTGTCTCGAGCGCGCAGAGATCATTTGCTCATGCCAATTCCTAATCAGTGTTCATTTGTTTTCGCCTTGGGTAGGCCCAGATGAGCAAAAGCTTTTGGAAGCCTCCATGGCATATGTCTCTGGCAACCCCATCATGACGGATGAAGAATTCGATCAACTAAAGCTGAGACTAAAGGTTTGTTCTTGTTATCCAGTGAATCTTTTGCTACTGCGATGACGGTGTGATATGCTATCCGAAAAGCTGAAGCGATTCTGTGCAATTCTTAGTCCTTTACTTACCAAGGATGGTTGATGCTAATCTGTCTCTATTTCTCAAGTATATGACTAGAACAACTAGAAAGCAAGCAGAGAAAAATGTCTTATATGGGGAAAAAGTCATATAGAGGCAGGGGTAATGCACAATAAGCATGTAAGCTCTACGATCAAACTTGCTTGCATGCTGATTGCACCATAAGCAAGTCATTACCAACTTAAAGTAAAATAAGTAGCAGCATTAAGAAAATAGCCTATTGCTAAAAATCCGCCATGATTGCACCATAAGCACATAAAGCATTATTCTTAATCTGCATTTTTTTCTTGATAATTTCTCCTCTCTAGAAAGAAGGAAGTGACATTGTACAGGAAGGTCCAAGATGCAGCCTACGGAGTCGAAAGGTATGTACTGCCTCCATGATTTTTTACCTCTACTTGTTCACTTATAAGTCTTTATTTTTTAAAAAATAATCATTCAATTTACTATCCCTGCCATTTATTCTTCTTCATGACAACACACATTGGAAAGAAAGGCATAGTTTATTTCCTTACTATCAGAAGATTAGGACCAGTCCTTTCATTAGCTTGCCACCAAACTTTTCACAACATGTTGTTTATGCATGCTTCCTTCAGTGATCAAAAGCCTGACAGTGTTAAGCCTCTATATCATGTGAACTGTAACTGAACATTATTAGTTGGTTAAATCTTGAATTATGCTTTATTTATATTTTTTCTATTTAGTTTTCTAGTGTAATGGGTGAAATCTTCTGTGATATTAAGTCCCCACCTTGAAATCAAAGATGAGAAACATTATCTTGTAGGTCTCTTGTACCAACTACCAAGTAAACAGACCAGGAAATTTAATAAAACAGTATCACACAGCCAAGTCAGATGAGTTTACACTATAGTTAGGATTAGACGTGAGTTTCCCATTTTCACTGATTTTGCTAAGTAACGTGAGTTGGTCCATTCAAAGAATCCTGACCTTCTATGGAATTTTGTGCAGGTCTACAGTGACTTGACTGTTGACTACTTCAAGATGTTGCTGCTAAACGTTCCAGCAGCGGTGGTAGCTCTGACACTGTGAGTATTACATGGAAATTCTGGCATGAAAGGAATAATAAGAGGATTGCTTAAATTCTCCTAATTTCAAATGGTCATGTTACACTGCAGCCCAATATAGCTATTGTTTTAGGAGGGATACTATCTTCATTAACAACTCTAAGATGCATGTCTAATGCACGTTTTCTTCTTGACAGATTCTTCTTCTTGGATGATTTGACGGGATTTGAAATCACGTTACTTCTTGAGGTAATATTGGCAAATTCAAGTCTTACTATATGCTATTGTTTTTGTTTAGGGCTTTAGACATCTGGACAAGAATTAAGAAATTCTATAGTAGTACTTCACTATCCTTGATAATTTCTTGTAGTATACTGAAAGTTGTTTCTCATGAGCTGGAAGCCTGGAAGTTGAAAATTGGGGGCTCCACCATGGATGATTCTAGTGGTGCTGTAGTGGGTGTGGGCTGCTGCATAAATTTACCACGGCCGCCTGACGCGCCCTGACTATTAAGTGAACCCTAATAACATGTCATCTCAGGCTAGTGGAAATTCATTTTCTTATATTAAAAAGTTCCCTCCTATGACACCATATTTTTCCTGCATAAAGTGAGCAGCTTGGCCTTAGCTCTGAACAAATTTTTTTTTCCAAACCGGTCCAAACTGTTCAAACATTCATGCTAGGCAATCAGACCGGCCGACGAAGCAATGTGCACGCCACCAATTTATTCCACTTATTTTTTTCCACTGATTATTTTTCTTTGCATCAAGAAAATGATAGATTGAAGTTAAGAAGGAATAAAAACAACTCAACAAAGATAATGCAGTTGTTTTCTGGTTAGTTGATAGATTTCTGAGACCAACTTATTACAGATTAGACTTTTTTGATGCAATATTACATATCAGATTTGTATTTGAGAGTTCTGATAAAAATTAACGGTGGTCATCTTTTCATTCTACACCATGGCAAGTGCGTGCACGTGCGGATATGTTTTACTTCTAAAAATTTCTTCTCCCTAATGCAATGATGAGCGGCATCCTTCTTGTCATGCATGCCACATTTGATATAACTTTTGTATACTGTAGGTTTTTTAGTTGGTGTTTGTACCAACCAAGAAATATAATTATTTGTAACTGCATTTTTCTTATTTATGCAGTTGCCAGAGCCTTTCAGTTTCATCTTCACGTGGTTCGCTGCACTGCCTTTAATATTTTGGGTAGCACAGGCAATCACTAATGTCATAGTGAAAGACTTTCTGATTTTGAAGGTATTTTCCTTTTTGTTGTTCATACATTATTGCGTGGTTAACTGGAGCGCGCATAGATGATTATTCTTTTTTCCAGGGCCCATGTCCAAACTGTGGGACTGAAAATCTTTCCTTCTTCGGGACCATATTATCAGTGTCTAGCGGTGGTTCAAAAAACAGTGTGAAATGTACAAGGTATGCCTTCCATTGTTAATATCAAATTCTGTGGGCATTCGGGCTTATATGCTGAGCAGCATTTATTTCTATGCTTATGCTTGTGCATCAGTTGTGGCACTACGTTGGAGTACGACTCCGCATCCCGATTGATTACACTCCCAGAACCGGCTGAGGCATAAGTCATGGTGGTTTAGGTGAGTCATTATCCTACGAGCCTGCAACCATCAATGGTAGACCAAGGTCTATGCTATTGATTTCATAGTTGTGGTTACTTATTTATGAATCAAACCACAGTGGGCTAAGCAACTAAAGAGTTCAGGAAAGTATGTAAGATATAGATAGGACATACATTTTATGTTACAGAGTTCTAACTGCATGAATATTCCTAGATTTCGCTAGCAGGAATGACGGCCCACAGATTCTTGATCGACAGTACAGAGCAAAACCGTCCTTGAATCGAGTGACAATCATGTCGTGATGTATGATTGCTATCCGAGTCTATGTATATCTTTAAGCAAGTTTAGACATCTGTATGATAAAGACTTAACGAAATCGATATATGTATATATGTGCATAGAGTGTACAAAGAAAAACTAGTTATGTTCCATTTTTTATGAACTATCTTGGCATATGTATAGCTGTCTGAAGAACTTGACGTTCTGTTCGATGTTCAGTAAAAGAATTAGTAAACCAGGTACCATCGTAAAAATATTACTAGACTAAAGTCTCCCAGTATGAGTTTGTAGTCAAGTTAATTTCGAGGACATAAATACTGATGCCTCTTCTTGACGTCACGCTGACAGAAAGTATGCAGTGGTCTTTCTCAGTACATTCTTTTCTTATTGAGGCCTTGTTTAGATACCCAAATTCATCCCTAAATTCCACTATGCAAAAAGAAGATTCTCCATCACATCAAAATGTCGGCACATATATGAAATACTAAATGTAGATGAAATCAAAAACTAATTGCACAGTTTTGTTGTACTTTGCGAGACGAATATTTTAAGCCTAATTAATCAATATTTGGACAATTATTACCAAATAAAAACAAAATTACTACTGTGACGGAACATTTACTATGCAAAGTTTGGATCCCAAATTTGGGATCTAAACGAGGCCAGGCCTGAGGTGAGGTCGAGTGTTTGGGACCCACTACACCACAACACTTAGATTGGCGGTAGACAATCTGTCACTAAAAGCAGATATAGCATCACATGAATGATCGCTAAAAAGTGCAACAGACTTATGTAGTTGGTGTAAGGGCTTCAACAACACAGGCATACAAAGTGTTAGCCCCGGAAAAAAAAATCGAATTCCACGTAGGTCTTAACAGGTTGAAACCACAGCTCACCCATCGCGGGTTGTACATGTATTGTCTTGTCATGGTCCCATAGCCTGTATCTTGCTCAGTCTGCGTTAGGAAAAGTATTCACGTTTGGAGAAAGAGGAAGCTGGAATAAAATGTGGTCCCTTGCTAGCAAACGTCAGTCTCAGGCTACCACTCCACCACAGCGTGTTCTTCATCTGTTGCTTCGTTCTTTTTTCCAGATGAAGCCATTGGCGCTTCTGCAGGGTGTTCTGACACCCTGCGAGGCCACTGCTCCCTGTGACATGGCGATGTGAAGTCGACATGGATGTTGGGGCAGCACACCACCTTGGTGCATTGGGGAAGCCCTAAGTGCTGTTGCTAAAAGTCTTTAGCGATAGACAAAACTTTTATCGACTGATCATATGTTGCCATGAATATTTATAGCAACAGACAACTCACTACTATAATGCAAAAACTATTCTTTAGTGATAGATAATCTGTTATCAAACATTTACTAACAGATCATCCAATACTCTACAGATTTATAGCAACCAACTGTTCAACAAGACAATATAAAAAATAAATACAACTAGAAAACATTTAGCACATATATCAAATGCAAATTCAAGCTTAATATAGTGTCCACATGTCATATGAAGGTGCGCGCGCGCACACACGCACACGCACACACACACACACACACACACACACACACACACACACACACACACACATATATATATATATATATATATATATATATATATATATATATATATATATATATATATATATATATATATATATATATATAACATCCAATTTGTTTTGTACACCATATATTTGTGTACATCATCCAGCGCAGAGTCAAGCACCAAACAAATTACACGAATGCACATCTCAGTAGGTAATACTAGTAGTTTGTGTTTCTCTTACTAAAGTTTGTGCACACAATCATTTCTAGGAACTCAAAAAATCAAAAGCAGTGACTTGCTAAAACTAGAACACATCCGAGCACTTCTAGAAAAATATAACAAACGTGTAATCAAGCAAGTGTAGACAAGCCATGTAAAGCTGATGTATAGTATATGAGTTTGTAATCAGCCAAGTATAGACAACCATTTTCTAGAAACTCAAGCCAAATTATTGGTTTTTTCTCCTACTGCTATTGCATAGTCAGCCACGACAAACAATGAGAAATAAACAACCAACCTCAAGTGGAATAAACAACCAACCCCATGGTCGGCACATTTCCCCCTTGATGTACTTCTCTAATCCTCTCGCTCCAGTACACAAATACAACATGTGCATTTTCTTTTTTTTCTCTCAAATATGCACGAGTGTGCATATCATTGTATTAGACGGAAGAGAGTATATGTTACATGGTGCCGTTCCCGGCACGCAGAGAGTCTCAAAGCGGCTACATTTTGTAAGATAACATTCGGAGAAGCAGCGGCCAAGAAACCAGCCCGAAGAGAGAGTTATGTGCTCTCTGTTGAACAAGGAGCGCAGCCTCCTTCACCAGCGCAGCGCTGTTGGTGATGCTTGAGGTAGTTGCCGCCCCAGCGCTTGCAAGACAAAGAACCATACTTCCCTGGAAAATGGGCAGGTCGCAATGATGTGGTCAATGGTTTCTTCTTCCTGGTCGCAGAGGTAGCAGAGATCCCTTGCATCCAGGCCATGTCTCCTTCTTCTATCCCCAGTCCAGTGCCTACGTTTCAGGGCAAGCCACAGGAAGATCTTGACTCGTAGTGGTGCCCATGTTTTCCAGACAAGCTTGTGGCCGAGGAAAGGTGTGGATCCTGTATGTAACATGGTGTACGCCGACTTGGCCGAGTATTTGCCATTAGCGGTCCATCGCCAGACAGTTCTATCTGGTCAGTCAGAGAGCTGAGTGTCGGCCACTGCGTTCCAGAGATGGAGGTAGTTGATGATGGTCTGAGTGGACAACCCGCCGGTTACGCTGCGTGCCCACGTCCTGTTGTGCAGCCCAGCTCGTACCGACTGCCCTCGTCGAGTTCTTGCAGGTACCAAAGGATGTCACTAGCAGCTTCGCCATTGATCCACTGGTCTTCCCAGAACAGAGCCTGCTGCCCGTCCCCCACCACCATGAATGTTGAAGCCTTGAAAAAAGCTTGCACTTGGGGGCACGTTCGGATTGGGAGCTGGCTCCAGGCCTGATCTTCGTCTATTTTCTGCAGCCAAAGCCACCGTGCAACATCTGCATTTTCAAAACAGGTGCAACGTCTCGTTCCATGGATCTATAAGATTATCGCAGTTACTTCTCTATAAGAGACAATTTTTTCTTTCTCGTTTTGTAATTAACGAATGGGGAACTTAGGTAATTATGCTCTGGGACATTTGATTTACACAAGCTAATTACATTTGTGCATTACCTCCAAAAATGACAGCGGGAAGCAGAATATTAATTGCACCTTCCCCGCTGTCAATTTCCACACATACCACATGTAATGCGCTTTAGAGATTCTCAAAAAAAATTGTAATGCGCCTTAGCCAAATACATTCTTTGGATAACATTCTATATAATAAGTATTATAATTAAAATGAACCACGATTTCTAGATGGAAATCCATTTTTTTTTTTGCAAATAATGATAGTCCCATTTGACACTGCTATCACTTACATTACCATCCACCTTGTTCCAAAGTCATACCAAACATACAAATACAAGTTTTAACAGTTACATTACGAGGTCCATATCATTATTACACATCCATATATAGTCGATATCAAATAAAAATGCGGTTAGGCGAAGAGTGAAGCCGAAGCAGCATGAAGCAGGCGTCAGAGTCCCATGAGTTTAGAACATGGACTCCATTCGTCCCAACCATCATGGTTGAAGCCGTACTTAGGCTCATCAGGGTGTCCCCAACAGGAGAACTAGAACGCCAGTCGATTTAGAAACTGGAAACAATAAAAAATAAAAAAGTGGAGAGGATACGTACTCCCTCGGTCTCTTTTTATGTGTCGCTCGGGAAGCGTGTTTCCCTTACAAACATGTTTCCCGAGCGACACATAAAAAGGGACGGAGGGAGTATGCAGATAGTCAGAGCTGAGCGAGAGAGGGAACTTTTTCGGACTCCGTGTGAGACTGGCGAGTGTGCAAGCGCTAGCTAGTTCCTCTCTCTCCTCAGCAACCAATAGCATTTCACAGGAGCTGGTGATTTGAAAACCGTTGGGGACGCCCTCAATGAGTAAGAAATATGACCCTAACAAGAGTTTAATGATTTTGGTGATTGGTTGACAATATAAACAAATAAGGCTAACAATGTTTGCCACAAGCTGCTCGTAATAATGCACTGGACCTACCTGCCTCGCCGACTCGCCGTGGCTTGGACCCACTCAGCTGTCTTCCTTGCCACAGGATGATGCAACGACCAACTCACGGAATTTTTTTTACTTTTAATCCCTTTCTAAACAATATTTTAATAGTAATTCCAAAAAAATTATTTGCAACTCTGACCCTTTTGGTCGTGCCATCGCGCGTGGCGCGACTGTAGCACTCTGTCACGCCACATGCACTGGCACGACAAGCCGAAACACCGTGGCATCCATGTTTGACCGATGCTGGCATGGCGAGCCTGGGCCCCGCCCTGTCGCGCTAGCGACTCAGGCGCGACGGGCCTGACGCGCCAGGCGGGCTGGCGCGACAAGGGGACTTAGATTAAGTCGGCCCGGCCCATTTCCTTTCTCTCTCTCTCTCTTTCTCTCTATCCGGTCCCAACGCCCGCGGTTCCCAGGCGTCGCCTCTGCATCCTGCGCCGCCGCTCCTCCACCTCTATCCCGCGCGTGCACGTCTGCAGCACCCCCACAGGGTCCTCCGTCTCCTGTACCAGCGCGGAGGGAGGAAAGCCCCCATCACCAACGTGGTGTGGCCGCCATGCCCGCCCGGGCGCCGCCGGCCGCTGGCAGCCCTTCCCCGCTTGCCCGTCCTCCCGCCGCCGGCCTTCACCACCGTCGAACACCTCGAGGTAGATGTTCCCCGCCTTGTTTTGTTAATGGTGTGGCTCTTTATTTGTATTTTGGTAGGGTTAGCAAAATTGCTATGGATGAATGCGTTATTTTAGCGTTCGTTGTTAGTGTTTGATGTGTGCATTAGTTTTAGGATATACTCTATTCGTGGATTGGACGTAAAGTTGTTGTTGCATGGACATAGATAGTTGATATATGAACGATTTGTATAGGTATGTTTGTTTCATTTTGTGTCATGGTAGTGTAAGAGTGAATGCACACAGTAGGGTTTGGAAATGTGTAGTTGTTATTGGTATTGATATGTTGGTTCATCTTTTGTAGATGGATCGGTTAGTGCGATTGTTTCATGGTGGCAAAGTTAAAGGAAATGGGGAGTTTGAAAGCATGCAAGAACATGTTCAGTTCTTTAGTACACCTCCTACCTTTGATGGTTTGGTTAGCCAATGCCAGGATAAATTTGGGTGGCCACTAAGATTGAGAGGTCGGTTTGACTGTGGGAAGGAACGAGCACACTATGTGTTGATGTGTTTGTCATGTGAGGATGAATGGAAGAACTACGTAGAAGTTGTGAAGAGTAGCAGTGTTAGGTGCTTGGAAGTTGTTGTGGACAAGGGGTGTAGCCCAATTGTGGTGGCTATGGATGATAATGTGGATGTGGAGCCCATAGAGAACCTTACCTAAGATGAAGAGTTGCAGACGGTTGTCGTGAGACAAGTTCAAAGGTCATTTGAGCCCGGTGCCTTGAATGATGATTTTGATGAAGAAACGTTTTATGAGGACAATGGCAACGGAGATGGAATACATGATATGGATGACATATTAGAAGGATCGGAGGATGACGAAGTTGATGTTGCCTCCGTGGATGAAGATGACTTTACTTCGGGGCCAAGTAGTTTGGATGATGTGTTGGAGGATGAGTACAGGTCTGAACCTAGTAGCGAGGATGAAAGTGATGGTTCTCAGGGAGGGTTTCCGAACGCAATAGGAGTCCCAGCCGATGGGTCATTGAGAATGGAGTACAATGACATCGAATTGAGGCAATTGAAGGTTGTCCATGTCGAGATAACCTCGATACCAAGTTTCATGGATATTAGTATGGTTGACCAGGCAACATGTGACAGTGGTTTGACATTGTTGCCCGATGAGATAGCAGATAGTGAAGAGGTGGAGATTAAGAAGGGAATGGTATTTGATACGTTGGAGCATCTCAAGTATTTCCTGATGGACTATGCCGTTTTGTTTCACAGGCCGTATTATGTGACCCACTCTGACAAGAACAAGAGGTACACGATCCTTTGCAAGAATGGATGTCAATGGGGTCTATGGGCTCGGAGGCAGAGAAATGAAAAGTGGAAGATTCGCAATGTGAGGCAACCTCAAACTTGTCTATCTTCGAAGCCGAAGGGTATGCACGCCCAAAACACAGCCCGTTACCTTGGTTGTCGTCTTGTTGGCATGGTTAGGGCCGATAGTGACACATCTGTTTCAAGCATGATTGAGACTATATTTGGGTTCATTGGTTATAGAATGAACTACTCAAAGGCATGGCGGGCAAAGCAGCATGCTATAGAGTTGCTATGGGGCGATTGGAAAGAGGCATACAATCAAGTTCCTAGGATTCTATGTACCATGAAACACTACAATCCAGGCCTTAGGTGGTATCCTCATGTGGGTCGCATTGTGACAGACGTGGATGGCGTTCCGAAGCATGTTCTGCAGAGAGTTTTTTGGTGTTGTGCTCAGTCCGCGGAGGCCTTCAAGCATTGTCGTACCTTAGTACTTATTGATGGTACATTCTTGACAGGCAAGTATAGGGTTATTGATGATTGCCGTTGGAGTGGACCCGGACAATCAACTTGTCCCTTTAGCATTCGCTTTGGCTGAGGGTGAGAACGACGGTAGCTGGTGTTGGTTCTTGAAGCTTGTGAGACAGAATGTGCTCCGTTCATCTCGGAACATATGCATGATCTCAAATCGGCATCACGATCTACTAACAGCTGTGAAAGAGCATGTAGATGGACGCCCTCCTCTCAAGCATTGGTGGTGCATGAGGCACTTTGCTACCAACATATGGAGGAGGCAGAAGAAAAAGGAGGTAGTGTAGAAGTTGAAGTCACTATGAGGGTGCCGAATGAAGGAAAAGTTTTAAGAGACGCTTGCGGAGTTACAGAAGGTCCTCGATGCTAGGGAAAAGAGGTGGCTTGAGGATCAGATGTCTCACAGGGACAAGTGGGCTCTTGCATTCGATGCCAGAGGTCTTCGTTACGGCGTGATGACTACCAATTCTTCAGAATCGTTCAACAAGGTGTTCAAGGGTATCCGTGCAGTCCCCGTGTCAGGTATTGTGGAGTACTCGTTCAGGAAGTACAATGAATACTTTATCAATCAGTGGAACATAGCAAAGTCGTCCAAAGAGAAATTGGGTAGAGCCGGTAGAAAACACTTGGATCTCTCAGAGACGCTAGCTTCCAACCAAGTGGGAGAGGCCTTTGGGGCATCGAGGTTAGTGTACAATATCAGGTCAGCTAGAGGAACGAACCCGGGGAGGCGAGAAGTATGGTGGTAGGAATTATTGGGTGGACCTTGAGAAAGCGGAAAGCTCTTGTAACATTCCACAACTCCTCTAGGTCCCTTGCTCGCATGTCATTACAGTTTGCAGATGCAGGGGTCTAGACCATGAAACTGAAAAGTTCATGTCTCCTTTTTACTTAATGTCAAACACTCTCAAAGTGTGGGAGTTGAGCTTTGAGCCTTACCTAGATCGGACACAATGGCTCGAGTACTATGGGTTGGATTATGTTCTCGACCTAGACCTTCTGAAGACAAAGAAGGGTAGAAGGAAGAAAAAGCGGCTCCAAGGACTTATGGATGCATCGAACGGGTATGGTGAAGATATGTATGGTTTTGGCAACTTTGATGAGGCACCGGTCCAGGTCCGTTGCTTGAAATGCCACAAAACCGATCACACAGCTGCCACACATAAGAAGCATAACAAGTCAAGCAAATTAGAAACACGGAACGGGAGTCATAGTGGTTCAAAACATATAAAGGTACATAGGTTATAATAGGTCTTGCTTATATCATTCATGCATTTGTTCCTTGTTTTTTTAGCTTATAACATGTTTCATTCATATATTGTAGATTGTAACATTGTCTTTATTTTATATTTTGTATATTCTAACATTGCCAGAAAACCCATTTGTTCGTTGTTTTTGTAGCATGTACCATGTTTTATTTACTTTTTCCATATTCTAACGTTGTCCCATCGTTTTCTGAATTGCAGCATGGCGCACCCGCACTTCCCCCTTCTTGAGAAGTACTACAACAAGGACCACCGAGCGCACTTGATGGTCGACAACGGTGATGTAAGTGATTTCCACACATTATTTCCTTTTCATGTATAATGTCTTACAAGGACCAGCAGTGGGGCAGATTTCCTATTTGTGTAGTCATGTTGTTTTTTTTGCAGGTGTTGACATCGTTTTTAGCACGTGTCAAGGTAATCAGGAAGGGTTAATCAACAAAGGAAAGATTACCGTGTAGATTGATAGCCAAGGAGAATAAGTTTGTTTTTGAGTGGTGGCAGCATATGGATTTAATTTGAAGGGTTGCCGATGAGGTTAAGGGTATTATTGCCGATGCCGATGAAAGAGGGTTTGGAGACTGCTGCCGATGAGACAAGGGATGTACCGATGAAGGAAGGTATGAAGACTGCAGCTGATGAAACAGGGAATGTACCGATAGAAGGAGCTCGAAGGCTGCTGCCGATGGAACAGGGACTGTGCCGTTGAAAAGGAGGTCGATGAGAATACCATCGTGATTGAAGCAGACTATGGAGTAAAATAGGAGTTAATTTCCTTGTGTACGTTTAGTAGAGTCTGAGTTGTATCAAAGTCATGTTTTTTCCTTAGATTTGGATTTAGTGTCCTAGTCGTATTAGGTTATATTTCTATAGATCAGGATATAAATATAGAGTGAAGGGCAATGTAATAGAGAATCAATCAATACATCAAAAAACAGCTTTTACTCTTATTTACATCTACTTTCGGTGACTTCGTCAATTTGCATATTTTCCTTTTTACGAGTTCTCATCGATTCGGCGAGTTACATTGCTCTAAGTGCAATCTTCGACGATCCTCGAGTTCCGCGTGAGTACCTCTTGGCCGTGACTTTCGGGCGTATCGCTGTTGTCAGGACCAAAGTGCTCGTATCTTCATCCTTGTCGATTAACAGGTCAAATCGACTGGCACGCTTTGGATATCGACTTCGGGTATTAGCCCTTTGTGTTTGCAGATTCACTTTTGCATCAACACATCTTTTGGCACGCCTGGTGGGACAGATCTAGTCAAGATGCCTAATCATGAGATCGATGCTAGGAATATCATCGCAGTAACAGAAGAAGATCTTAAGGACGATCAGAAGCAGGCTATGGAGAGGGCTATTGAAGAATATAGACAGCTTTGCTTGAGGTCATTCAGCTTGAACAAAAGTGGACAAGTCATCCAGAAGCAGGACTTGCCGTTGCCTCGGCAGGTTACCTTTGATCCTAATCCGGGTAAACTTCAAGAGATGGTTAATTCTGCGGTGAATCATGCTTTAATTAATCACTCCAATGTGTTGTCCAATACTGTTCATAATGCTGTGATTCGAACTTTCAAAGAAGGGCAAGTGTCACCCTGTTACGTTGGGCCTGCTTATCATCAACCAGAAGCAGCATCTGCTGTTGCTCCATCGGCTCCTCCAGCCGTTGCGGGTATAGAAATTTCTTCTCCTCCAGTATCAGCAGGTTTATCTAACGTACAGTCTACTCTGGTGCGTCCGGATTCAGCATTATCAGGACGAGTTCAGCTTGGTACGGATCTATCAGCATCGGCTCTATCAGGTCCTGTTCCACAGAATAATCAAACTCCTGCTAATTGGTGGGGATATGGTATGCCTCCAGAACCATCTGCTTTTAATCATGGATTATCTCAAGTGTTTGATGCAGCGGGAAAAACTCCTATGCCATCGACTGGTTTGCCGATAGCTCAAGCGCCTCAATATGCTACAACTACTGTACAACCAAATCTAGGAGGTTTTCAGGCATCTTTGGGTCAAACATCTAGTTCAAATCCATCGGCAAATTTGTTACCGATGCAGCAGAAGGCTCCTATCGCCAGTCAGCCTGGAGTCCAGGTTATGCCTCAGGTTGGATGTAATTATCCAGCAATGCCAACAAGCCACCAGCCATCGGCAAACTTTGTGCCGATGAATACTAATAATTGGTCAGGGTAGTTTCCCACTCAACATACAGTTCAGCCAAATCAGCAAGCCACAGGTGTTCATCAAGGTCACATGCATGCTGGTTTTTAGAATCAAGCATCGGCAGCTCAGCCGATGAACCCCTTTCAGCAGGTTAATGGACCACAGATAGTAGCAAATGTGCCCATTGTTGGAGATCGTGGGCCACAAAGGTATGCAGAAGGGTATCAGCAGATACCTCCAGTGGAGATTCAACACTATCGGCAGCAAGATGTCGATGCTTTTTGGGCCGATAAGATAGCAGAAATTATGAAGGATCAGTTTGGGATTAAGCCCAAAGTTAATACCTATTCTTATCGGACTCCGTATCCTCCGGCATATGATTTAATCCCTCTCCCAAATCGTTACAAAGTGCCAGACTTCACTAAGTTTTCTGGGCAAGACGATACATCAACCATGGAGCATGTTAATCGTTTTATTATTCAATGTGGAGAGGCAGCTTATAGAGATGAATTGAGAGTTCGTCTGTTCTCATCATC
Organism: Saccharum spontaneum; assembly: GCA_022457205.1. NCBI lineage: Eukaryota > Viridiplantae > Streptophyta > Magnoliopsida > Poales > Poaceae > Saccharum > Saccharum spontaneum. Next base: position 26,434,606 of record CM039585.1, on the reverse strand, counting down.
TCTATCTGGATCAGCATTTACATGGTTTATTTCACTACCACCAAATTCTATTATCACCTGGGCTGATCTGGAAAAGCAATTTCATAAGTATTTCTTTGCTGGAGTTCATGAAAAGAAGCTTACCGATTTGGTAAAGATGAAACAGCGCAATGATGAATCGGTAGAAGGCTTTGTGCAAAGGCTACGAGATGTAAAGAACAAATGTTATAGCCTGGTATTGGATGATCGTCAGCTTGTCGATTTAGCCTTTCAGGGATTATTACCACATCTTAAGGACAGATATGCTTCTCAGGAGTTCGAAAGCTTAAGTCATTTAGTGCAAAGGATTTCTGATCAAGACACTAGGGTTTTTGAACCTAAAAGAAATTGGAACAAGAAAGTTTCATTTGTTGAAGAGGCGAAAGATTCTGATTCAGATAATGAACCAGTTATCGGTTTGGCAGAGTGGGTTAAGAATAAGAAGCCGATATCTTGTCCCTTTGGTCACAAAGAACCAGAAAAGTTTACTTTTGACGTCACCAAAGCCGATATGATATTTGATCTTTTGCTTCAGGAGGGCCAGATTAAATTGTCACCTAATCATGTGATCCCATCGGCAGAAGAATTGAAGCATATGCTGTATTGCAAGTGGCATAATGCAACTTCACACAGTACCAATGAGTGCAAAGTATTTAGACAACAATTGCAGTTAGCTATTGAGTCTGGCAGAATAAAATTTGGCAATTCCAAGATTCAAAAGCCGATGAAAATTGATCAACTTCCTTTTCCAGCAAATATGTTGGATGCTGAAGGGAAAATTAAGGTGTTGACATCGGAAGCTGCTGAAAAGAATGCATTAGTAGATCCCCAACATCGGATAACTACCGATGATGCAAAAGGCAAGGGGCTATTGACGGAAAGTGGCGGTTCTGGGAGGCCTCCTCGATCTGGCATCGTGATTACTCATCGAAGACAACAAGAAGGCTGGCGTCAGCGAAGGGACCGGTATCGACGACAACAAGAGGAAAGGCGTCAAGAAGAGTGGAATCGGCATAAGGATCATTGGAATTGTCTATTTTTTATTCATTATTGGGAGGAAGGTATTAAGTTACCTACTGTTGAAGATTGTCCAGAGTGCAATGGTTATTATGGAGTTAATCATCCTGTAAGAAGGTTTCAGTCTGGTAATCAAGGTTTGATCATTAATGAGCCGATCAGAGGGAGAGCATCAGTACATGATCGGCTGGGGGGCAGGCTCAGTGTACATGAAAGGCTTGGTAAACGCGTTGCATATTTTCTGAGAAACCAAGAGGAACTTGAAGAGATGGCAAATGCAAGAGTTCCTGATGAAGAAATATTTTACAGGGATCCTAATATACGTCGTGTGGAGACAACTAGGACTTATCAGCCAGTTTGGAAAACTAAGCTTCCTCAATGGTGTCCAGAGGGTTTGACAAAGACACAGAAGAGAAAAATACAGCGAGAGCGTCAAAAAGATTTATATCAAGAAGAAAGTCCCTCCAATGAGAGATCTGGTAGCCAGCAGTGGCAGATAAGGCACAAAAATAAAGGTCCATCGGTAGATGTCAATATGGTGTTTATGTTGCCGATGGAATTTTTGGCTCTGTCTGATAACGAAGAAGAGACTGTTTTCTCTGACCAAATAGCTCAATTAACGCTAGATCCAATGATGGCCATTTTTGAGAAGCCTGCCGATGATGAGAGACAACACCTCAAGGCTTTATTTGTAAAAGGCAGAGTTGATGGGCAGCCTGTATCTAAGATACTTATTGATGGAGGAGCTGCAATTAATATTATGCCTTATGTAATGTATCGGAAGCTTGGTAAGGGAGATCAAGACTTAACTAAGACTGATATGATGCTAAAGGATTTTGAAGGCAATGTATCACCAGCTAAAGGGGCAGTATGTGTTGAGTTGACCATCGGCAGTAAAACCTTACCGACAACTTTCTTTGTTATTAATGGCAAGGGTGCATACAATTTGCTCTTGGGAAGGGATTGGATTCATGCTAATTGTTGTGTCCCTTCTACAATGCATCAATGTCTGGTACAATGGATTGGAGATAAGATTGAAGTTGTTCCTGGTGACTCTTCTTATATTATCGCATCAGCAGAGTCAGACACTTATGAGCGAACCAAGTGCATATCGGGAGAAGCCTGGGAAAAAGAGTTCCTCAAGATTGCCGATTACGAAATTCTACCGATCCAAGCAGTCGGTTCTGAAGAAGAGTTTTAATGGATAGATTTGCCGATGATGGAAAATTAGGTCAAGGATTTACATCGGCAGATGATTTAATAGAAGTAGATATTGGTGAAGGCGATAGGCCAAGGCCCACTTTTATTAGCTCTAAGTTAAATTCCAAGTGTAAACAGCAATTAGTTGATTTGTTAAAGGAATATAAAGATTGTTTTGCTTGGGATTATACTGAAATGCCTGGATTAGACCGATCTATAGTTGAACATCGGTTGCCTATTAAATCTGGATTTCGGCCACATCAGCAGCCGGCTCGCCGATACAATCCTAATATACTTCCTGATATTAAGGCCGAAATAACCAAATTAATTGAGGCAAAGTTTATTCGGCAGTGCCGATATGCAGAGTGGATTTCTAATGTGGTTCCTGTATATAAGAAAAATGGGAAACTTCGTGTTTGTATTGATTTCAGGAATCTCAATAAGACCACACCAATGGATGGTTACCCAATGCCGATTACTGATTTGTTAATTGATGCTGCAGCAGGGCATCAGATTATTAGTTTCATGGATGGTAATGCGGGTTATAATCAAATATTCATGGCTGAAGAAGATATTTCCAAGACTGCTTTTAGGTGTCCAGGTCATGTGGGATTATTTGAGTGGATAGTTATGACATTTGGTTTGAAAAATGCCGGTGCTACTTATCAAAGAGCTATGAACTTTATTTTTCATGAATATATCGGCACGTTGGTAGAAATCTACATTGATGACATAGTGATTAAGTCTGGAGACATCACAAAGCATCTAACCGATCTACGGAAGATATTGGAGTGTACAAGAAAACATGGGTTAAAGATGAATCCCAATAAATGTGCATTTGGTGTATCGGCGGACAATTCTTGGGTTTTATGGTGCATTAGCGAGGCATTGAAATTAGTAGAAAATCTATTGAGGCAATCAACAAGGTTGTTGCTCCTGTCGATAAAACTGAATTACAGTCCTTGATCGGTAAGATTAATTTTATCAGAAGATTTATATCTAATCTGTCAGGTAAGATCAAGGCTTTCAGTCCATTATTGAAATTGAAAGCCGATCAGGAATTTAAATGGGGGGATGAACAACAATTAGCCTTAGATCAGATTAAGAGTTATTTAACAAATCCTCCAGTGTTAGTTCCACCCCAACATGGAAAGCCTTTCAGATTGTATTTATCAACTGAAGATATTGTTATCGGTTCAGCTCTTATTCAAGAATTTGAAGGAAAGGAGCGTGTTATCTATTATTTGAGCAGACGGTTAATAGATGTTGAAACCAGGTATTCGGCTATTGAGAAATTATGCTTATGCTTATACTTCTCTTGTATTAAGTTGAGGCATTATTTACTATCGACTGAATGTACCGTCATATGCAAAGATGATGTGTCAAATACATGCTATCTATGCCGATATTAAATGGTAGGATTGGTAAATAGATTTTAGCATTATCAGAGTTTGACCTACGTTATGAATCGGCTAAGGCAGTTAAAGGACAGGTTATGGCCGATTTTGTTACTCAACATTGCAACACGGTGGATTCTCTGGAAGTTGCTCCGTGGACACTTTTCTTTGATGGGTCTACTTGTGGTGAAGGGGCAGGCATCGGTATCGTGTTAATTTCCCCTCAGGGGAAGAAGTATGAGTTCTCATTGCCGATCGTTGCTACATCGACAAACAATCAAGCTGAGTACCAAGCCCTGATAAACGGGTTAGAATTGCTTAAAGAAGTACAGGCTGATGCTGTTGAAGTCTTTGGTGATTCTATGCTAGTTATAAATCAGTTGATTGGGGTTTATGAATGCCGAAGTGAAATTCTAATTTCAAATCATGAAAAGTGTTTGGAATTGTTGAAAGAGTTTAGGAGTTTTCATCTGGAGCATATTTCCCGGATGCATAATGAAGAGGCTAACCGATTGGCTCAGCATGCTTCAGGGTATCAACCTGTTCAAGAAGCATTGATATCAGTGGCTGATACCGATGATTGGAGAAAGGAGATTATTGATTATTTAAAGAATCCATCTAAAAAGGTTGAAAGACGTATAAGGTTTCAAGCGACCAAGTATGTACTCCTCAATGATGAATTGTATTATCGTACCATAGATGGAGTTTTACTCAGGTGTGTTAGCATAGAGGAATCAAAAAGCCTGATGAGTGAAATTCATGAGGGAGTATGTGGGGCTCATCAGTCAGCTTTCAAGATGAAATGGATGATCAGAAGAAATGGATATTATTGGCCGACTATTCTTGAGGATTGTTTTAAATATTTTAAAGGATGTCAGGAATGTCAAAAATTTGGTAATATTCAAAGAGCACCCGCATCGGCTATGAACCCCATAATTAAGCCTTGGCCGTTTCGGGGTTGGACTATTGATCTCATCGGTCAGATTTATCCACCATCGAGTAAAGGGCATAAGTTTATTCTGGTTGCTACCGATTATTTCACAAAGTGGGTTGAAGCAATTCCTTTAAAAAAGGTGACATCGGCTAACATGGTTGATTTTGTGAAGGAACATATTGTCTACCGATTTGGCATCCCTCAAACCATCACTACCGATCAGGGCACTATGTTTACATCGGGTGAATTTGATGAGTTTGCTATAAGTATGGGAATTAAAGTTTTGAATTCTTCACCGTATTATGCCCAAGCTAATGGCCAGGCTGAAGCATCTAATAAAGGAATTATCAAACTCATTAAGCGCAAGATTAAAGAGTATCCTAAAAAGTGGCATACAATATTAAATGAAGCTTTGTGGTCATATTGAATGGCATGTCATGGTGCAACTAAGGTATCACCTTATCAATTGGTATATGGACACGATGCGGTATTACCTTGGGAAATTAAGATTGGTTCTAGGGAATGCGCTTTCAGGATCAACTGATAGCCGATGATTATGATATTCTTATGAAAGATGAATTGGAAGATGTAGCAGGTCATCGGTTAAAAGCTTTGGTTAGCATCGAGGAGAATAAGAAAAGGGTAGCTAGATGGTATGACAAGAGAGTGAAGGTAAAGGAATTTGTCGATGGTGAATTGGTTTGGAAATTGATTTTACTGATTGGGACTAAAAGTTCTAAGTTTGGCAAATGGTCACCTAATTGTGAAGGTCCATATCGGATAAATCAATCTGTTCCTGGTAATGCCTATATTCTTGAAACTCTCGAAGGAGTTGTGTTTCTCAGAGCATTAAATGGAAAATATTTAAAGAAATATTACCCTAGTATCTGGATAGACGCATAAGAGTATAGTTGCCGATAACAATCCTATCGGCTGGAGATAAAATAAAGTATCAATTGTTGCCGATGCGCTAATTTAACAAAGCCTGGATGGCTGATATCGCACGCAGGCGAATTTCATCGGCTTCTTTTAATTCTTTGGCGTCTTCATCGGCACTTCCTTCCATAGGCTTGAGTTTCTTTTTCAGGACCAATGCCTTGTGAGCTTGAGCATCTCATTCCTGTTGAAGGGCCTTGATGGCGTCGGGAAGCTGGTCTTCTTCTTGTTTAGCTTGAGTCAGAGCTGTTTCAACTTTTTTCCAGCTCAGCTAGCAGGGCTGCTTTCTTTGCCGATAGATCTAAGATTTTCTGCCTAAAATCGGCACTGGAGGCTTGCAAGTTGTTGATATTCTTGTGCTTCTCGTCGGCAGTTTGCTTCAGCTGCAGCATTTCCTCTTTAAGTTGAGTCTGAGCTGCTCTGTCAGCAATACGATGAACGGCCCTTTGATATTGAAGTTGTCTGCTTTCCAGATGGACCGCTGGAAAGATGATCTCTTCAACATTGGCAGGGACTTGGTCGCGGATTGTTTTGAAGATAGCCCTCGCAGGGTCCGAGTCGATCACCAATTGGGCAGTGTCTTGCTGCAGCAGATTTAGGAGGGCTTCCAGCTTGCCATAAGTATCTGACGATATTGTTCCCAACGCCAGGGAAGAACTCGCCTCTTCTCCGTCATCATCAGAGACATCGATAGCAAAAGAGAATAAGCTATCGGGAGAATCTTGTTCCTATGAAACAAAGAGGATTAGAAATCCTGTCTATGATATCTGGGGATATTATAAACCAAACAATTAATTGGTTTACCTGCTTTAGAGCGATTTCTTGAGCTTGGCTTGAGGGAGCGGCTTGTAGAAGGTCATATGAGGGATCGGCAGAGGATGCTGATGGAATGTCTTCTATGATCACATCGGTAGTTGGCCCTTGGGGTATAATTGTCGATGATATATCTTGGATAGAAGGAGCAGCTTGTTCAGTTACATCAGTGGGCTGACTGACGGGTGATGGAGCAGACGCAGGGGCTGGTGTAGATTTCTGTCGTTTTTGTTGAGCTTCAGCATCGGTCAAAGCTTTACGCTTTATTTGTGCTTCAACGACAATTGGCTGGGGGGCATCGACATCTGTTGGTTGAGGAGCCTGCATGCTTGGCGTGCTTGCCGATATGCCCGTTTGTTGCTGCAAAAACGGGTATAAGATTGGATATTTAGCAGAGAAAAATGTAAAAAAAAATAAAATATAAGAGAATACCTCTGAAGGAGGAGTAGAGGTCGTGGTGCTTGGTAAAGTTGCCGATGACGATCCAGCTGCAGCTTGCACACCCTGATAGTTGTGTGTTAATATAGACTATATCGGCAGAAAACAGAGTAAGCAAGGTTATTACCTTAAAAGCCTTGATTAGGCTTGAAGCAGCAGCTTTTGGAGAAACCCTGGATGTTCCCAATCTTGGTCTGGAAGTGATGGTTTTGGTGCGAGCCCTTTGGAAGGTCAAGGCTTCTAAAGTGGGGGCGTTATAGCCGATTACTGAGACCGGAGAGGCTGAAAGGAGGTTGAAGGGTTTTTCACTTTTGCTTATTGGTGGAACTGGATCATCGGCCTGTTTCAAGGAAGGTTAGCTACCGATATGCATACACAAGGAAATAAAGAGACAAAAGTTAAAAGGAACTTACTGCATTGTCAGGAATGGCATAATCGGCATCGATCATATGCCGATATGTGTGAACAGATGTTGAAAACAGCTGTTCTTTCCACTCTTGCCACCATTGCTTATATGACTCTGTTATGAAAGATGCTGGTGACCAGGTGGAGAGATCGACATTTGAGATATCGGCATCGGGAGCAGGCCTTACTATCCTGCTCCATTCAGTTCCAGTGGTAATGATTTCTCTAGGTTTTATCACATCGGCATAACATAACTTGATTGGTAGTTGCCCAAAGGCCAGCTGGCGGGATACTGCCGATGGATTGTAAAATTCATAAGTAATGTGGGAAGCTTTCCCGCTACCAAATGTGTTGACTGGGATCGCTCTGGGGGTGATAATGGCCATCATAAGATCGTTGTCTTGGTTCAGATCACTATCGGCAAAATTGAAGAGGAGAGGGAACTTGTTGTCCTCATCAATGTAAGGTACCCAAGCCCTAAGGTCACGAGGGAGGCCATGGTAGAAAGTCTAAAAAAATCTGCCGATTTGGTCTTCATTAGCTTCTGTTCCGGGAAGGACAATTATGGCTTCACCGAAGTTGAGAGGAGGGCGTGTTGCCGGTTCATCGTCTCTAAGGACGTAATCTTCGGGAATTTCTCGTGGGAATTCTTGAGCAAAGAGATCCCACTGTAAACGCTTGTGCATGTGAGCGTTTAACCACATATTGACAAACCACCATGGGCCTCCCAGATTGCCGATGGGTTCGCCAAGTATAAGCTTCTGAGATACTTGGTGGAGAAGGTGGTAGGTTGAGCTCAGGAGATATCGGCCAAGTGGGAATCTGACACCGTTGGCTAAGAGTTCTGCTGCTGGGAGGAAAGCATTAGTTGGTCCTACCGATCGGCCGCAGAAAATAAACTTTTCCAGCCACATGTTCAGCAATGTGGCATGTTCCCTTTGATTGACGGTGCCAGTCTTTTGGTACTCTTGGATGTATCCCGTCCAGCCGCCGATGTTGCGTGTATTAACTCTGTATTCAGCTTTTCTGCCAAAAATATGGCCTTCATCGACATTTGAGATGTCCAAGCCTGTGAGCATATAGACATCGGCAAGAGTAGGGGCACATCGGCCATGACCAAACATGAAGGTGTTGGTGGTATCCGACCAAAATTGAGCGGCAACTATCATCATGGATTCATTCTTTTGTATATCGGCAATGGATAGCCTGATACACTGATCTATCTTCCGTTCTGCCCAGAACACTTGCATTGACCTGTTGACCCTCAAGAACCAGTTTTTCCACCCTTTGGTGGGTTTGGGCCAAGAACGGAACGTGTCTTTCCACAGATTCAAAGAGAAATTTTGAGATTTGTAGGGAATACGATTTGCCTCTGCATTGATCAGGTCAGTTGGATCTGGGTCGCCCATTAGACCTAGGCAATGGAGAGGAGGCTGATGGGTTGGAATCACCAGTGTGTTGCGTAGTTCCTGAGTTTGGAGGACCGAGAAAATGGAGAAGATAGGAAAATGCTAACTGTAAGAACTCGTAGGGAACCGAAAGGATTAAAGTAAAAGTAATAAGAAGAAGAACGAACCGCAGGGACATCGAAGTTAACAGCCATTGCTTCGAACGGATGAGGGCACGAGCTGGGAACTTGAAGATGACGGTGGCTCTGGTGAGTTGAGGATGCGCGGTTGTTGGTTAGGGTTGCCGCCGGAGTGAGAATGCCAAAGGATGGAGTTTGAAGGTAGAAGATGAACAGCCCGAAGAAATCTATTTATAGGCCATTTGGGGTAGGGGTATTCTTGACTTATCTCTATGCCGTATGCGGATAGATCGAGGTGGTTCAGTTAGATATGGTAACTGTTCGCTCGACAATCAAGGGATGGTGTTGATATTTGGTAACGCAATTAGGAAATAGGATCCGCAAGCGCACGGATATCGGTAAGCACTTCACCCGAGATGTTATCCTGGGTATCGTATTTATATTTTTACCTTTAGGAGAAAGAGTGCATCTGACTAACCAAATCTATTACTACTAACCTTTAGGCTACAACCACTATGATTCGATGTGAGTGATGTATAGAGAAGACTACAACCGCACTCTTCTTCTAACCTTGGTAAGGATGATCTACTGTTCTATTGGGGAGGTTTACGGAATCTAGACACCACAAAGGATGTTCAACCCACACCTATAAACCCTATCGATCCTGCTAACGGGATATGGAATACAAAGGTAACTCGGAATTGTCACGTTCCTCGCTACTACCACGGTCCGGCTAGACGAGGGGATATCTATGAGTATCCTAGCTTAAACACCACGTTTACGCTAGAGATGATTACTCTAAACTCTACGCGAAGAGATCAAAGTAAACTCATAAACCAAAGAACAATAAAACAAAGAACTTACTAGAATTTAGAAGTCGAAATACTGAAGAATCCTGAGAACAAGCCTCGGGTTAGAAGAACTTGCTCCCGCAGGTACAACCTCGGAGTAGACACCGACAGGCCGGCTTCCTCCGATCTACACCTCCACTCTATCTCTCTCAATCTAGTAGAACTAATTCTACTTTCACATTGGATGCTAAGCTCTAAGAGGTGGGAACCCTAGAGGGAACCTCTCTCTCTAAACCCTAACTAGAGATATGCAACTAAATAATGAATTGGGGTCCTCCCCACCAGGGGTCAGGGGCCTTGCTTATATAGCCCTTTTGGATGAATCTGGACCGTCGGATCAAACCGACCTTCATCCTACGGTTTTCCTTGATCCTCAAAGGCGGTGGAGCATAATCCGCGAGACTCGACCTGATTGGTCCCGGGGGCAGGGCGGGCGCCCTAGGGCACAGGGCGGGCGCCCTGTGTCCTGGCCCGTTACGGCTCCCGTTCGTTCCCGTGGCTTCTGGAATCTTCTAGATGTAAGATAATTACGTGTTCGGTTAATATCCCGTCATTAATCCGACATGTGGGCCTTTCTTCCGTATTTCCTGATAATCCCCTGCAGAAATAGATAAACAGCAAAACTCGTGGAATTCTGTTAGATCAAACCCTAATTCTAGGTGTTTCTTGCATATAGGTCCTTTTCTTTATTTATTTGATGGTTATAATTGATACTTAAGAACCGTCAACAAACACCCCCATACTTAGGCTTTTACTCGTCCTCGAGAAAAGGTTGGTTAATAAAACATCTGGGGTTGAAACATTCTTTCATACCTGCAGGGTGTTGTAAAAATCCACTGTGCACTTATAGTCAGGGAAATATATGGTCAGAGTAAAGAGCCTTTCTTCTTCTTAATCCCTATCACTTGGAGTTTTTACATATTTTTGAAAAGAAAAACTTAGCATACCTTTATCCTCATAGGTGCTCTCAGAGTCACTCATTATCTTTTATATTTCTCTCTGAGGCTGTTTTGATTTTGCAAAAATAATTCTTTAAGCATATATACCTTGCATTTATTGTATGGTCAAAACCGGATCCGAGGAGAAGAATGCCATACTCTTAGATCAAAGATTTTGAAAATTAAAAACTTGTCACTCTTACTGGCATATTGCTTATTAGAGGGACCATGGGCTATCATTTTCTTTTCATCATATTTTTATCATATCTCATTTTTTTTCATTTTGGGTGGATACCGAGGTACCCCTAATTCTACTGCCGGACACTTGTCCATTTTTTTCCACGAGGTTATCGAGCACTTGCTCCTTTTTATTTCCTCGATATATTCATAATTTTGCATAGCCCATGCCTCTAACGCAATAATACTTCGGAAGAGTGAATCTTTCTGAATAAAAATGTCTTGATCTTAGGAGTATGATAAATCTCTCAATAAGGGTCTAACTTGTTTTGAACAAACTCAATACAAAGCAGATAGCTTTAATTAATATTTTCATGTTTAGCAGGCATATAAAACTTGAGGATGGTAGCTATAATTTTGAGATTTTTAAAACAAATTCTCCAAGCAATAAAGATACTAAGAATAAGGTACTCATACCCTTACCATCTCTTATTCCACAATGACTTTTAGCAACACAGGGTTTTGAAATAATTTTAATAATTGCAGGTTTCCAGGAAATATCACAGAGTGAGATTGATCATGATTATAAGCATTTTTATCCTTTTAATTTATCATGTTTAGAGAGATAAAATTCTGCACAAACTAAGGTGAGTGTGTAAGTGTGTAATAAAAGTGTGCAGAGTGTGTACCTGGTTCATGGAGTGGTGCGATCGAAGTGTGTGTGACATGTCAGGGAATCTCCCCCATACTTGTTTTCTGCTTTCTTGCACAAAAGTAAAGTAGAGACACACAAGACATACTAATAATAATCTTTATTAATCTTGAGGCATTTATTACAACCGAATAATAATAATAACCGAATATAATAGATCTAAACTGATTATAAGCGAACCTAATCGAATCTAATAATAACTAAGACATATATAGCCCCAAGATCTAATCTAGATAGCTCAGCGACGCTCACGCCTCCTAAGACTATGCTCTAACTCATCGATCCTCTTGTTGGCGTCGGCAAGGTCATCCCGTAGCTTTAGGATCGTAGTGTTATGGTTGAAGGTCCTCCGATCCATAGAGATATTGGAGTTCTGAATTTCTATAATGCTGTTCTTGATCACCCGTAGCTCCTCATCCACATCTGCAATGGTCCTGCGGCGCTTGGGAGGTGTCTCGAAAGCATTAAGAGCATGCTTGGGTGCTTCCTTCGGAGGAACGAAGCGGACCTTAGCTGCCCTAACACCCTCGAAGTAAGGTCTCTCCTCCGTGGTATAGCGGACACTAGAGATCTCGCCGCTGGCGGCAGGATCTTTGTTCCGGCTGGTACCTTGATGATCTCCTTCCCTTTCGACGATGATGGCGAGCCTTCGAGCAATAGGGGCTGCGTAGGTGCGGTAAGAACTGGGCGAGCAAAGTAGGATTGGGCAGAGCTGCGTTAACGTGGTGGCATGGCTTCTAGCTGTCGCTCTGTGTTGGCCGGGACGAGAGCGTAGGCGTCGGGATCCTCCTTGGGCTTCTTGTTGAGGTCGTAGGGGACGACTTCCCAATCGACGTGGAACTTCTCGGCCATTGGTGCAGCTAGGAACTAAGCAAGATCTAATTTGAGGAAGGAGAGAAGGCTTGAATGAATTGGTGCTAAAAGCTAACGTTGGGGGTCTGTTTATATAGGGGGTAAAAACTGCTCTCGTGCATGGTCGGGACTCTTCCCGCCGTCATGTTTGCGAAACAAACCGAGGACGGAATTTTCCAGATAGCAACGGGCGAGGTTATCGCGTGGGAGAAGTCTGGGGCCGAGGGGAGACAGGGGCAGGGCGCCCGCCCTCATCCTCAGGGCGCCCGCCTTGTGTCCGGCTCCTCTACAAGCCTGCTTTCTCGAGCGTGTTTCTCACCGTGTTTTTATCCCGAAAAATATATACTTGGCCCAAAAACGTCAAATTAAAAGTGTCGGGCTTTAATTTTTAATTAGAAGGTAAAAATTGATCACGTCTATTTCTTCTAATTCTTTATTGGGCTCTAAAAATAATTTAAGACGTTGACCATTTACCTTGAATAACGTACCTTCGTCATTTTGAAGTGTGATAGCTCCGTGGGATGATGAATGAATTACCTTGAATGGTCCTTCCCATTTGCTCCGGAGCTTTCCATGCCCGAAAAGCTTCACCCTGGAATTAAAAAGTAATACCTTATCTCCGGGTGAGAACTCCTTCTTCTTGATCCTCTTGTCATGCCATCTCTTGACTCTTTCTTTGTAGATCTTTGAATTGTGATATGCTTTCTCCCGCCATTCTTCTAACTCCGATAATTGCATTCTTCTATGTTTTCCGGCGATATCTAGGTCCATATTCCATCTTTTTATGGCTCAGTGTGCCTTGAACTCAAGTTCAACAGGTAGGTGACAGGTCTTTCCGTATACCAATTGGTATGGAGACATTCCAATTGGGGTCTTGTATGCTGTCCGGTAAGCCCAGAGTGCATCGGGTAACTTGTCCTTCCATGCCGTTCCCATCTCGTTCACCGTCTTCTGAAGAATGTTCTTGATTTGCTTGTTAGAAGTCTCTGCTTGGCCACTTGTCTGAGGATGATAGGGAGTAGCGACGTTGTGACGGATTCCATGTCTTGATAGATAGTGCTCGAAGCGCTTGTCAATGAAGTGTGATCCTCCATCACTTATCACTATCCTGGGGACTCCAAATCTTGGAAATATGATTTCCTCAAACATCCTCTTCGAACTGATATTGTCGGCATGTTTGCAAGGTAGTGCCTCTACCCACTTGGAGACGTAATCAACCGCCACCAAGATGAACTCACACTTCTTAGATGGGGGAAATGGACCCATGTAGTCTATTCCCCAGACATCAAAGAGTTCAATCTAAAGGTTGTTGGTGAGTGGCATGGCATCCCTTGTATTTATGTTTCCGTGCCTTTGACATGGCCCACATCTTCTGATATATTGCTTCGTGTCATCGTACATCGTAGGCCAGTAGAATCCACATTGCCAGATCTTTGAATGTGTACGGAATGCTCCATAGTGACCTCCGTATGGTGATGAGTGACATCTGTCGATGATCTTCAATCCTTCCTCAGTGGTCACACATCTTCTAAGTAGGCCATCAGCGCATACTCAGAAGAGATATGGCTCATCCCATATATGTGAACGACTTTCCTGAATAAGCTTCTTCTTGTTTGCTCCGGGTGGTACATAACCTGAAACCATAAAATTAACAATATCTGCATACCAGGGGTCAGATCTGTTAATCCCGTAAAGCATGTCGTCCCGGAGTGAGTCATTAATGGGGGGTTCCTGTGAATTCTTAAAGTACATTCTAGACAAGTGATCAGCAACATAATTTTCTACTCCCTTTTTATCTTTTATTTCTAAGTCAAATTCTTGGAGTAATAAAATCCATCTGATTAAGCGGGGTTTCGCATCTTTCTTAGTGAGCAAATATTTTAGTGCAGCATGATCAGTGTAAACAATTATCTTAGCTCCAACTAAATAAGATCTAAATTTATCAATGGCAAAAACAACAGCCAGAAGCTCTTTTTCAGTGGTTGCATAATTAAGTTGAGCTCATGTCAAAGTTTTACTTGCATAAGCAATTGCATGATGCTTTTTATCTTTAGTTTGTCCCAAAACTGCCCCCACAGCATAATCACTAGCATCACACATAATTTCAAAAGGCAACGACCAATCAGGGGGTTGAATGATTGGTGCAGAGATGAGTGCTTGCTTTAATAAATTAAAAGAATTTAGACATGCATCATCAAATTCGAAAGGAGCATCCTTGGCTAGCAAAAGAGTAAGTGGTCTCGCAATAAATGAAAAGTCTTTTATAAATCTGCGATAAAAACCAGCATGGCCAAGAAAACTTCGAATTCCTTTTATATTCACAGGTGGAGGTAGTTGTTCAATTACTTCAATTTTAGCTCTATCTACCTCAATACCTCTTTTAGACACTAGGTGTCCTAGCACTATTCCTTCTCTAACCATAAAATGACATTTTTCCCAATTAAGGATTAAGTGCTTTTCTTCACATCTTTGCAAAACCTTATCTAAGTTCTCAAGACAACTATCAAAAGTTTTTCCATAAACTGAGAAATCATCCATGAAAACTTCCATAATCTCTTCAATCATATCAGAAAATATAGACATCATACATCTTTGAAAAGAAGCTGGTGCATTACATAACCCAAAAGACATTCTACGATAAGCATACGTTCCATATGGGCATGTAAAAGTGGTTTTGCTTTGATCATCAGGATGGATAGGGATCTGGTGATACCCTGAATATCCATCTAGAAAACAGAAAAACGAGTGTTTTGCTAACCGCTCAAGCATCTCATCTATAAAAGGCAAAGGAAAATGATCCTTTTTCGTGGCTTTATTAAGTTTTCTATAGTCTATGCACATCCGCCACCCAGTGACGGTGCGTTGCGGAATTAGCTCATTCTTATCATTAGTAACAACAGTCATGCCTCCCTTTTTAGGCACAACTTGAACAGGGCTCACCCACTCACTATGCGGCACAGGATATATAATCCCTGCATGCAGCAACTTTATAACTTCTTTTTTAACTACCTCTCTCATCGCGTTGTTAAGTCTACGTTGAGGCTCTCGAGAGGGTGTAACAGAAGGATCTGTCGGAATACGATGGGTACAAATCATAGGACTGATTCCTGTGAGATCTTGAAGTGAGTAGCCGAAAACAGAGTGGTGTTTTTCAAGAATGGTCATTAATCGCAGAGTTTGCTCCTGAGTGAGTTTATTACTAACGATCACAGGAAACTCTGGATTATTGTTTAGGAAAGCATAGGTAAGACCAGGTGGTAAAGTTTTGAGTTCTATGGGGGGTCTAGGTGTTTCTGCAAACTCATCTAAGGGTTCAGGTTCAGAAGGTTCGTCCTCTTCTTCAGTGAAGAAGGGGGCTTCCTCTTCTAAGTCTGGATCATCTAAAAGTTCTAGAGATGCAGCCTTTACCTCCTCCATAGGATCAGGCAAAAGATATGGCTCGGTCTTATTATTCAAGGAGTGAGTTATTGTAATTGGAAGTTTAAAATCCTTTCCCAAGGAAATGTAGAGCTTTCCAGTTTGACCTTCATAAAGGAGTCTTCTAAAAGGTTGTCCAATCAGTAGGTCGAAACCCCATATATCAAAGATATAAAAGTTCAAATGAACCATGGAGCCTTCTACCATAAAGGGTAGGACATTAATAATTCCAAGACTGGGGACTAATCGTCCTGAAGATTCCTTTATGACCTTTGTTGTGGGGGTTAAAATTAATTTTCCAAATAATTTAAGTGCAAAAGCTTCAGACATGATATTGATCCCCACAACAGGATTATAGAGAACATCAAATTGATCAGAATCATAAGCACAGCGTATAGTGATAGGAGGTGTATCCAAACGGATCACTTCAGAGGAAAGCTCTGACTCCTCCAACCATTCGCTACTCATAACCGAGATAAGCTCTCTCAATTGACGTTCACTTGGTAAACAAATGCTAAATTGGCCGTTTTGGGGTCGGTCTATAGAATGGTAGTTTGAAATGTTTCCAAAATCGGCAAAGAGATCGGATTCTATGTCTAGCATGAAATCAGATGGTAGAATTTCTTCCTTTTGTGGCTCAGAACCTGGGATAGCTAAAGTAAATGAAAAATTTGGCAGAGTGTCTACTTCGGCTTCGTAGGTTTTATCATGGAGGGCATTATCCATCTCAGCTTCTAGGATTCTATTCAAGATCCCCTTAGCTTCATCAGTAGGGATACGAAAGAAAGAACCTCTAGCCATAGTATGCAGCATTTGTTTATTATCTTTCTGAAGACCTCGAAAAAAGTGAAATAAAAGAACAGTGTCTTCAAGCAAAAGTTTTGGACCAGATTCTAAAAGATCAGAAAAACGTTTCCAGGATTTCCCCAAAGTTTCATTATCTTTTTGTTTAAAAGATAGGACTTCGAGTCTAAGGTCACCAGTACGGTCAAGGGAATAAAAATCTAGACAAAAGTTGGCTCTTAAAACTCCCCATTCACCTTGCTGTTGACTTACCTTCTGACTATACCATCGTCTAGCTTCTCCTCTTAAAGAAAAAGGAAAAGCTTCCAACGTAAAGTCTTATCAGAGATGCCATCAATGCGAAGACAATCGCATGTCTGCTCAAAATCTCTAATATGAAGGTAATGGTTTTCGTCTTCCTTTCCCGAAAAAGATAAATTTTGAATCATCGCAATCAACCTTGAACTTAACTTATACTGGGATGTTTGGATAGGCTGTGATGACTCCCATGGTAAAAGGTCAGTTGCTGAAGGTGTTGCGGCATCAAAGATAGATATAGAACCTTGGTTTTCCATTTTTGGTAAAAAGAAAAAGAAAGAATGAAAAAGATAAGAAAATAAAAAGTATGAATACAGGCTAGTAGTAAGACTCAAGGTTATCTCAGCAAACCGTCTTTCTCCCCGGCAACGGCGCCAGAAATGCTTGTTGATATTTGGTAACGCAATTAGAAAATAGGATCCGCAAGCGCACGGATATCGGTGAGCACTTCACCCGAGATGTTATCCTGGGTATCGTATTTATATTTTTACCTTTAGGAGAAAGAGTGCATCTGACTAACCAAATCTATTACTACTAATCTTTAGGCTACAACCACTATGATTCGATGTGAGTGATGTATAGAGAAGACTACAACCGCACTCTTCTTCTAACCTTGGTAAGGATGATCTACTGTTCTATTGGGGAGGTTTACGGAATCTAGACACCACAAAGGATGTTCAACCCGCACCTATAAACCCTATCGATCCTGCTAACGGGATACGGAATACAAAGGTAACTCAGAATTGTCACGTTCCTCGCTACTACCACGGTCCGGCTAGACAAGGGGATATCTATGAGTATCCTAGCTTAAACACCACGTTTACGCTAGAGATGATTACTCTAAACTCTACGCGAAGAGATCAAAGTAAACTCATAAACCAAAGAACAATAAAACAAAGAACTTACTAGAATTTAGAAGTCGAAATACTGAAGATTTGATGGCAAGTAATCATGACTTAAAGGATATCTCAATACAGGATTTTTCGGTTCTAAAAAGTGATGCGTTGGGGTAAGATCTTGCTGATGGATTGTTATTTTGGTATCTCAACCGTAATTAAGGTAAAGAAGGTTGGAAAATGTGCGATATTTATTGAGATACATGGATTAGATCAAATCTAGTAACAAATCATGTTATGCTTGGAGAATGGGTTGAAGAAATAGATAACAGCAAGCATCAGCTGGAGTAAATTTTGGAGCATCAGTATCTTATACTCCAAAATTGGGGGGCATGTGTTGACATCGTTTTTAGCACGTGTCAAGGTAATCAGGAAGGGTTAATCAACAAAGGAAAGATTACCGTGTAGATTGATAGCCAAGGAGAATAAGTTTGTTTTTGAGTGGTGGCAGCCTATGGATTTAATTTGAAGGGTTGCCGATGAGGTTAAGGGTATTATTGCCGATGCCGATGAAAGAGGGTTTGGAGACTGCTGCCGATGAGACAAGGGATGTACCGATGAAGGAAGGTATGAAGACTGCAGCCGATGAAACAGGGAATGTACCGATAGAAGGAGCTCGAAGGCTGCTGCCGATGGAACAGGGACTGTGCCGTTGAAAAGGAGGTCGATGAGAATACCATCGTGATTGAAGCAGACTATGGAGTAAAATAGGAGTTAATTTCCTTGTGTACGTTTAGTAGAGTCTGAGTTGTATCAAAGTCATGTTTTTTCCTTAGATTTGGATTTAGTGTCCTAGTCGTATTAGGTTATGTTTCTATAGATCAGGATATAAATATAGAGTGAAGGGCAATGTAATAGAGAATCAATCAATACATCAAAAAACAGCTTTTACTCTTATTTACATCTACTTTCGGCGACTTCGTCAATTTGCATATTTTCCTTTTTACGAGTTCTCATCGATTCGGTGAGTTGCATTGCTCTAAGTGCAATCTTCGACGATCCTCGAGTTCCGCATGAGTACCTCTTGGCCGTGACTTCCAGGCGTATCGCTGTTGTCAGGACCAAAGTGCTCGTATCTTCATCCTTGTCGATTAACAGGTCAAATCGACTGGCACGCTTTGGATATCGACTTCGGGTATTAGCCCTTTGTGGTTGCAGATTCAGTTTTGCATCAACAGCAGGCCTTGGGCCCGTTGCGTCCCCGTACTCACCGACCGCTCGAGTGGGACGAGCGCTGCACCCCCTACCTCGCAAGAGCATGAGCTGGTTTTTTGGGCTTGGCTAGAGCTATCAATGTTGGCCTCCCAGACATGGATGGTCCCCTCCTCACCGCCTTCATCGATAGGTGGTGTCTGGAGACCCACGCCTTCCACCTACCCTCTGGAGAGATGTCCGTGCTGATGCAAGACGTTGGCTACATGTTGGGCCTTCGCTTGGATGGTCCGGCAGTGACAGGCACGGTAGAGCCACAAAACTGGAAGGATATGGTGGAGCAGTTTATCGGCCACCTACCACCCGACGCTGAAGAAGGGAAGAAGGAGAAGAAGACTTCGGGTGTCAGCTCAGCTTGGTTGCGGCAACGCTTCAACATGTGCCCTCCCCATGCACCGGACGATGTTATTGAGAGGTATGCTCGTGTCTGGCTGTGGCACATGGTGGCACAGTTCCTGTTTCCAGACGCTTCTGGGAACACCATCTCGTGGATGGTCCTACCCCAGCTACGTGAGCCATGGGAGAACATCGGGCAATACAGTTGGGGGTCAGCCACTCTTGGTTGGTTGTATTGGCAGCTATGTGAGGGCTGTAGGAGGGCCAACCCAAATTCCAACATAGGTGGCTGCATGTACTTGCTTCAGATTTGGATTTGGGAGCGCATTCCTATCAGACGGGTGCATAGAGGCAGAGTTGCGGTAAGTACCTTCCATTTAATTGCTATATGTGTTTTATTTCATGCATGCACTATGTCAAATGCTTACAATTGTTTAGTTTTTCAGGCTTGGACACATGGTGACTGTCGTCCCCCCGTCTCCTATCTTTGGAGGGGAATTAAGTCGGTTCGGGGTCAGCCGCAACGGCGCTACGTTCAATACTCCAATGATTTGGATGTTTTAACTCCGAATCAGGTTCGTTCGACCGTTGAGGCTTCCATTCTTTTTGTTCATAAAGTATCAACAAGGCGATGTACTAATAACACAAGTTACAGGTTGAATGGGATCCATATGACAAGCAAGACGTACGAGAGTTGAACATGTCCCCATATGTTCAGGTTGAGAAGGTGTTGTGGCGATCCAATGTACCGATGATCTTTGTTGACGGTTCTTAAGTATCAATTATAACCATCAAATAAATAAAGAAAAGGACCTATATGCAAGCAACACCTAGAATTAGGGTTTGATCTAACAGAATTCCATGAGTTTTGCTGTTTATCTATTTCTGCAGGGGGTTATCAGGAAAAACGGAAGAAAGGCCCACATGTCGGATTAATGACGGGATATTAACCGAACACGTAATTATCTTACATCTAGAAGATTCCAGAAGCCACGGGAACGAACGGGAGCCGTAACGGGCCAGGACACAGGGCGCCCGCCCTGTGCCCTAGGGCGCCCGCCCTGCCCCCGGGACCAATCAGGTCGAGTCTCACGGATTATGCTCCACCGCCTTTGAGGATCAAGGAAAACCGTAGGATGAAGGTCGGTTTGATCCGACGGTCTAGATTCATCCAAAAGGGCTATATAAGCAAGGCCCCTGACCCCTGGTGGAGAAGACCCCAATTCATTATTCAGTTGCATATCTCTAGTTAGGGTTTAGAGAGAGAGGTTCCCTCTAGGGTTCCCACCTCTTAGGGCTTAGCATCCAATGTGAAAGTAGAATTAGTTCTACTAGATTGAGAGAGATAGAGTGGAGGTGTAGATCGGAGGAAGCCGGCCTGTCGGTGTCTACTCCGAGGTTGTACCAGCGGGAGCAAGTTCTTCTAACCCGAGGCTTGTTCTCAGGATTCTTCAGTATTTCGACTTCTAAATTCTAGTAAGTTCTTTGTTTTATTGTTCTTTGGTTTATGAGTTTACTTTGATCTCTTCGCGTAGAGTTTAGAGTAATCATCTCTAGCGTAAACGTGGTGTTTAAGCTAGGATACTCATAGATATCCCCTTGTCTAGCCGGACCGTGGTAGTAGCGAGGAACGTGACAATTCCGAGTTACCTTTGTATTCCATATCCCGTTAGCAGGATCGATAGGGTTTATAGGTGCGGGTTGAACATCCTTTGTGGTGTCTAGATTCCGTAAACCTCCCCAATAGAACAGTAGATCATCCTTACCAAGGTTAGAAGAAGAGTGCGGTTGTAGTCTTCTCTATACATCACTCACATCGAATCATAGTGGTTGTAGCCTAAAGGTTAGTAGTAATAGATTTGGTTAGTCAGATGCACTCTTTCTCCTAAAGGTAAAAATATAAATACGATACCCAGGATAACATCTCGGGTGAAGTGCTCACCGATATCCGTGCGCTTGCGGATCCTATTTTCTAATTGCGTTACCAAATATCAACAAGCATTTCTGGCGCCATTGCCAGGGAGAAAGACGGTTTGCTGAGATAACCTTGAGTCTTACTACCAGCTTGTACCTATACTTTTATCTTTCTTTATCTTTTTATTCCTTATCTTTTTATATTCTTTATTCTTACCTTATGGAGAACCAAGATTCTAAATCAATCTATCAATTCGCAACACCTTCAGCAACTGACCTTTTACCATGGGAGTCATCACAGCCTATCCAAACATCCCAGTATAAGTTAAGTTCAAGGTTGATTGCGATGATTCAAAATTTATCTTTTTCGGGAAAAGAAGACGAAAACCCTTACCTTCATATTAGAGATTTTGAGCAGACATGCGATTGTCTTCGCATTGATGGCATCTCTGATAAGACTTTACGTTGGAAGCTTTTTCCTTTTTCTTTAAGAGGAGAAGCTAGACGATGGTATAGTCAGAAGGTAAGTCAACAGCAAGGTGAATGGGGAGTTTTAAGAGCCAACTTTTGTCTAGATTTTTATTCCCTTGACCGTACTGGTGACCTTAGACTCGAAGTCCTATCTTTTAAACAAAAAGATAATGAAACTTTGGGGAAATCCTGGAAACGTTTTTCTGATCTTTTAGAATCTGGTCCAAAACTTTTGCTTGAAGACACTGTTCTTTTATTTCACTTTTTTCGAGGTCTTCAGAAAGATAATAAACAAATGCTGCATACTATGGCTAGAGGTTCTTTCTTTCGTATCCCTACTGATGAAGCTAGAGCAATCCTAGATAGAATCCTAGAAGCTGAGATGGATAATACCCTCCATGATGAAACCTACAAAGCCGAAGTAGACACTCTGCCAAATTTTTCATCTACTTTAGCTATCCCAGGTTCTGAGCCACAAAAGGAAGAAATTCTACCATCTGATTTCATGCTAGACATAGAATCCGATCTCTTTGCCGATTTTGGAAACATTTCAAACTACCATTCTATAGACAAACCCCAAAGCAGCCATTATAGCATTTGTTTACCAAGTGAACATCAATTGAGAGAGCTTATCTCGGTTATGAGTAGCGAATGGTTAGAGGAGTCAGAGCTTTCCTCTGAAGTAATCCGAGTGGACACACCCTCTATAACTATACGTTGTGCTTATAATTCTGATCAATTTAACGCTCTCTATAATCCTGTTGTGGAGATCAATATTATGTCTGAAGCTTTTGCACTTAATTTATTTGGGAAACTTGTTTTAACCCCCACAACAAAGGTCATAAAGGAATCTTCGGGATGATTAGTCCCCAGTCTTGGAATTATTAATGTCCTACCCTTTATGGTAGAAGGCTCCATGGTTCATTTGAACTTTTATATCTTTGATATATGGGGTTTCGACCTACTGATTGGACAACCTTTTAGAAGACTCCTTTATGAAGGTCAAACTGGAAAGCTCCACATTTCCTTGGGAAAGGATTTTAAACTTCCAATTACAATAACTCACTCCTTGAATAATAAGACCGAGCCATATCTTTTGCCTGATCCTATGGAGGAGGTAAAGGCTGCATCTCTAGAACTTTTAGATGATCCAGACTTAGAAGAGGAAGCCCCCTTCTTCACTGAAGAAGAGGCCGAACCTTCTGAACCTGAACCCTTAGATGAGTTTGCAGAAACACCTAGACCCCCCATAGAACTCAAAACTTTACCACCCGGTCTTACCTATGCTTTCCTAAACAATAATCCAGAGTTTCATGTGATCGTTAGTAATAAACTCACTCAGGAGCAAACTCTGCGATTAATGACCATTCTTGAAAAACACCACTCTGTTTTCGGCTACTCACTTCAAGATCTCACAGGAATCAGTCCTATGATTTGTACCCATCGTATTCCGACAGATCCTTCTGTTACACCCTCTCGAGAGCCTCAACGTAGACTTAACAACGCGATGAGAGAGGTAGTTAAAAAAGAAGTTATAAAGTTGCTCCATGCAGGGATTATATATCCTGTGCCGCATAGTGAGTGGGTAAGCCCTGTTCAAGTTGTGCCTAAAAAGGGAGGCATGACTATTGTTACTAATGATAAGAATGAGCTAATTCCGCAACGCACCGTCACTGGGTGGCGGATGTGCATAGACTATAGAAAACTTAATAAAGCCACGAAAAAGGATCATTTTCCTTTGCCTTTTATAGATGAGATGCTTGAGCGGTTAGCAAAACACTCGTTTTTCTGTTTTCTAGATGGATATTCAGGGTATCACCAGATCCCTATCCATCCTGATGATCAAAGCAAAACCACTTTTACATGCCCATATGGAACGTATGCTTATCGTAGAATGTCTTTTGGGTTATGTAATGCACCAGCTTCTTTTCAAAGATGTATGATGTCTATATTTTCTGATATGATTGAAGAGATTATGGAAGTTTTTATGGATGATTTCTCAGTTTATGGAAAAACTTTTGATAGTTGTATTGAGAACTTAGATAAGGTTTTGCAAAGATGTGAAGAAAAGGACTTAATCCTTAATTGGGAAAAATGTCATTTTATGGTTAGAGAAGGAATAGTGCTAGGACACTTAGTGTCTGAAAGAGGTATTGAGGTAGATAGAGCTAAAATTGAAGTAATTGAACAACTACCTCCACCTGTGAATATAAAAGGAATTCGAAGCTTTCTTGGCCATGCTGGTTTTTATCGCAGATTTATAAAAGACTTTTCATTTATTGCGAGACCCTTACTCTTTTGCTAGCCAAGGATGCTCCTTTCGAATTTGATGATGCATGTCTAAATTCTTTCAATTTATTAAAGCAAGCACTCATCTCTGCACCAATCATTCAACCCCCTAATTGGTCGTTGCCTTTTGAAATTATGTGTGATGCTAGTGATTATGCTGTGGGGGCAGTTTTGGGACAAACTAAAGATAAAAAGCATCATGCAATTGCTTATGCAAGTAAAACTTTGACAGGAGCTCAACTTAATTATGCAACCACTGAAAAAGAGCTTCTGGCTGTTGTTTTTGCCATTGATAAATTTAGATCTTATTTAGTTGGAGCTAAGATAATTGTTTACACTGATCATGCTGCACTAAAATATTTGCTCACTAAGAAAGATGTGAAACCTCGCTTAATCAGATGGATTTTATTACTCCAAGAATTTGACTTAGAAATAAAAGATAAAAAGGGAGTAGAAAATTCTGTTGCTGATCACTTGTCTAGAATGTACTTTAAGAATTCACAGGAACCCCCCATTAATGACTCACTCCGGGACGACATGCTTTACGGGATTAACAGATCTGACCCCTGGTATGCAGATATTGTTAATTTTATGGTTTCAGGTTATGTACCACCCGGAGCAAACAAGAAGAAGCTTATTCAGGAAAGTCGTTCACATATATGGGATGAGCCATATCTCTTCCGAGTATGCGCTGATGGCCTACTTAGAAGATGTGTGACCACTGAGGAAGGATTGAAGATCATCGACAGATGTCACTCATCACCATACGGAGGACACTATGGAGCATTCCGTACACATTCAAAGATCTGGCAATGTGGATTCTACTGGCCTACGATGTACGATGACACGAAGCAATATATCAGAAGATGTGGGCCATGTCAAAGGCACGGAAACATAAATACAAGGGATGCCATGCCACTCACCAACAACCTTCAGATTGAACTCTTTGATGTCTGGGGAATAGACTACATGGGTCCATTTCCCCCATCTAAGAAGTGTGAGTTCATCTTGGTGGCGGTTGATTACGTCTCCAAGTGGGTAGAGGCACTACCTTGCAAACATGCCGACAATATCAGTTCGAAGAGGATGTTTGAGGAAATCATATTTCCAAGATTTGGAGTCCCCAGGATAGTGATAAGTGATGGAGGATCACACTTCATTGACAAGCGCTTCGAGCACTATCTATCAAGACATGGAATCCGTCACAACGTCGCTACTCTCTATCATCCTCAGACAAGTGGCCAAGCAGAGACTTCTAACAAGCAAATCAAGAACATTCTTCAGAAGACGGTGAACGAGATGGGAACGGCATGGAAGGACAAGTTACCCGATGCACTCTGGGCTTACCGGACAGCATACAAGACCCCAATTGGAATGTCTCCATACCAATTGGTGTACGGAAAGACTTGTCACCTACCTGTTGAACTTGAGTTCAAGGCACACTGGGCCATAAAAAGATGGAATATGGACCTAGATATCGCCGAAAAACATAGAAGAATGCAATTATCGGAGTTAGAAGAATGGCGGGAGAAAGCATATCACAATTCAAAGATCTACAAAGAAAGAGTCAAGAGATGGCATGACAAGAGGATCAAGAAGAAGGAGTTCTCACCCGGAGATAAGGTATTACTTTTTAATTCCAGGGTGAAGCTTTTCGGGCATGGAAAGCTCCGGATCAAATGGGAAGGACCATTCAAGGTAATTCATTCATCATCCCACGGAGCTATCACACTTCAAAATGACGAAGAAAATAAGTATGGGGGAGATTCCCTGACATGTCACACACACTTCGATCGTACCACTCCATAAACCAGGTACACACTCTGCACACTTTTATTACACACTTACACACTCACCTTAGTTTGTGCAGAATTTTATCTCTCTAAACATGATAAATTAAAAGGATAAAAATGCTTATAATCATGATCAATCTCACTCTGTGATATTTCCTGGAAACCTGCAATTATTAAAATTATTTCAAAACCCTGTGTTGCTAAAAGTCATTGTGGAATAAGAGATGGTAAGGGTATGAGTACCTTATTCTTAGTATCTTTATTGCTTGGAGAATTTGTTTTAAAAATCTCAAAATTACAGCTACCATCCTCAAGTTTTATATGCCTGCTAAACATGAAAATATTAATTAAAGCTATCTGCTTTGTATTGAGTTTGTTCAAAACAAGTTAGACCCTTGTTGAGAGATTTATCATACTCCTAAGATCAAGACATTTTTATTCAGAAAGATTCACTCTTCCGAAGTATTATTGCGTTAGAGGCATGGGCTATGCAAAATTATGAATATATCGAGGAAATAAAAAGGAGCAAGTGCTCGATAACCTCGTGGAAAAAAATGGACAAGTGTCCGGCAGTAGAATTAGGGGTACCTCGGTATCCACCCAAAATGAAAAAAAAATGAGATATGATAAAAATATGATGGAAAGAAAATGATAGCCCATGGTCCCTCTAATAAGCAATATGCCAGTAAGAGTGACAAGTTTTTAATTTTCAAAGTCTTTGATCTAAAGAGTATGGTATTCTTCTCCTCGGATACGGTTTTGACCATACAATAAATGCAAGGTATGTATGCTTAAAGAATTATTTTTGCAAAATCAAAACAGCCTCAGAGAGAAATATAAAAGATAATGAGTGACTCTGAGAGCACCTATGAGGATAAAGGTATGCTAAGTTTTTCTTTTCAAAAATATATAAAAACTCCAAGTGATAGGGATTAAGAAGAAGAAAGGCTCTTTACTCTGACCATATATTTCCCTGACTATAAGTGCACAGTGGATTTTTACAACACCCTGCAGGTATGAAAGAATGTTTCAACCCCAGATGTTTTATTAACCAACCTTTTCTCGAGGACGAGTAAAAGCCTAAGTATGGGGGTCTTTGTTGACGGTTCTTAAGTATCAATTATAACCATCAAATAAATAAAGAAAAGGACCTATATGCAAGCAACACCTAGAATTAGGGTTTGATCTAACAGAATTCCACGAGTTTTGCTGTTTATCTATTTCTGCAGGGGGTTATCAGGAAAAACGGAAGAAAGGCCCACATGTCGGATTAATGACGGGATATTAACCGAACACGTAATTATCTTACATCTAGAAGATTCCAGAAGCCACGGGAACGAACGGGAGCCGTAACGGGCCAGGACAAAGGGCGCCCGCCCTGTGCCCTAGGGCGCCCGCCCTGCCCCCGGGACCAATCAGGTCGAGTCTCGCGGATTATGCTCCACCGCCTTTGAGGATCAAGGAAAACCGTAGGATGAAGGTCGGTTTGATCCGACGGTCCAGATTCATCCAAAAGGGCTATATAAGCAAGGCCCCTGACCCCTGGTGGAGAAGACCCCAATTCATTATTCAGTTGCATATCTCTAGTTAGGGTTTAGAGAGAGAGGTTCCCTCTAGGGTTCCCACCTCTTAGGGCTTAGCATCCAATGTGAAAGTAGAATTAGTTCTACTAGATTGAGAGAGATAGAGTGGAGGTGTAGATCGGAGGAAGCCGGCCTGTCGGTGTCTACTCCGAGGTTGTACCTGCGGGAGCAAGTTCTTCTAACCCGAGGCTTGTTCTCAGGATTCTTCAGTATTTCGACTTCTAAATTCTAGTAAGTTCTTTGTTTTATTGTTCTTTGTTTTATTGTTCTTTGGTTTATGAGTTTACTTTGATCTCTTCGCGTAGAGTTTAGAGTAATCATCTCTAGCGTAAACGTGGTGTTTAAGCTAGGATACTCATAGATATCCCCTCATCTAGCCGGACCGTGGTAGTAGCGAGGAACGTGACAATTCCGAGTTACCTTTGTATTCCATATCCCGTTAGCAAGATCGATAGGGTTTATAGGTGCGGGTTGAACATCCTTTGTGGTGTCTAGATTCCGTAAACCTCCCCAATAGAACAGTAGATCATCCTTACCAAGGTTAGAAGAAGAGTGCGGTTGTAGTCTTCTTTATACATCACTCACATCGAATCATAGTGGCTGTAGCCTAAAGGTTAGTAGTAATAGATTTGGTTAGTCAGATGCACTCTTTCTCCTAAAGGTAAAAATATAAATACGATACCCAGGATAACATCTCGGGTGAAGTGCTCACCGATATCCGTGCGCTTGCGGATCCTATTTCCTAATTGCGTTACCAAATATCAATAATCTTCTACTATGTGGTCGAGCACCACTTGCCCCAAAGAGTGATGAAGCAGTTTGGTTGGAACCAAAATTTCCCTCTACAGCACGAGTCTACAACCCATCAGTTGCATGAGTAAGCTCGATTTTGCATGTATCATCACTCACCATTGCATGCGTCGTACAAGGCCTCAAAATATAACTGTGTCTTCCTTGCAGGATATCAAGGAGGAAAAGGCTCGGTGGCAACGACTGGCTTGTGAAGCATCAAAAGTACATGCAAGAGTGGAAAGCTAGAGAGAGGGTGGAACCGACTAATGGGGCTCACTGTGTGAGCAGCAACTACCGTGAGTACCTGGCGTGGCTTCATAGGTCCACAAGAATCAATGTGCATCCACTGGTCTCGAGCATTCCAATTGATGAACAAGGGAGTGACGATGAGGACCCGTATGATGTGATGACAAGGACAAGCGTGCAGCCGTAGAGAGCGCCGCTTGAGAACTACATGGTAATCATTTCAATTGAACTATGCGTTGACGCAGCTTAACTTGGAAACTACGTTGGGGTGATGAATATGCATGTACTATGGGCAACTCAGCTAGCTCACCTTTCCAATGAGGCCTGAGTTTACCTTGGACGTGCAGCAGGGGTCAAGAATTCATACCTTGAAGAATTTGCCAAGGTAATACCCCTATGCCTATGTATTTCAACTATACCTGGAACGATATGTAACCACTTCTCATTTGACATGAACATGGTTGCAAAAGGTGTTGACATCTTGTCGACAGATGGCTCGCAAGTTGAGTTGCATGCGAGCCGAAGATGTACAAGTGCCAGCTCCCGCATCCCAAGGACGACAAACCCATACATGCCAAAGGGCAGCGATTGACAGACCGGAGAGCTCCCGTGCAAGATGTAGGAATGATGAAGACGACGAAGATGGAGATGATGATGACATCAATGATCCAACATATGACCAAGACGAGCTCATGGGTTCCCAACTTGTTGATGCTCCTCAAGGTACACAAACTCAGGTGCGTGCTCTGAAATTGAACAATCCAAATCTTGAGTAATAAAATAATAAGATTGGGTGCCTCACCTCGAGATACATTTGAAAGGTCATGTGAGAACTAAGAAGCTCCAGGTAGGATTGTATGTTCCCATGAATACAAATGCAGCCTAACATAAATAAACACCACTATCATTGTGTGTATGTGTAGTCTAAAAGTGACCCATGCTAGATTGGTAATCCATCATCAAACATAGGAACCATATGTACCCTAAAAGTGAAAAGGACTACATGTTTTCTACCTTGTTCTTTACCAATAGGAGAATGTCTAAATAGGTACTCCATCTGAAATTATCGCATACACTGAAGCTAGATGCATGTTTCAGTGAAAACAAATAGGGAAAAAAGAGAGGGAAGACATCACTATGTCTGATTAAGAATTTAAGAAGTTGAGATCACAATGGCAAATATTTTAAAAAAAACATGCTACCATTATAGATACCTATGCCTGATTAATCTCTATGAAAAAAGATTGTGCACATGAATTTGTAGGTGCACATGAATTTGAATTATTATACTCACAATGCAAAGTGCAGACCTTCCCTTGCTTCGTCATGTTACTTCTTTCACATCTATGTTCTATATGTTTTATGTAGAGTTCGTCCCAACGCCCGCGACGAGGTCAAGGATGAAACGTGCGAGGACGTGCCCATGACTGCTCCGACGTCGGCACTCCTAATCTCCTACCGACAAATTCAGGCCGCCTGCGTCATCCTCGAGAGCCCTTCACGCCTAACTAATCCATATCAAGCATGCTTTTGTGAACTATGTCCTCTTTTGTTGGACTTTGTCGATGACTTGTGAACTATGTGCACTTCGTCGTTGGCTTGTGAACTATGTGCACTTTGTTATCGTCGTGTATGTGACCTATGTGGACTTCATGTATGTTGGTCATTTGTCAAGTTGTCACCCATCATGGGCATCTATGAATATGCTATGTAGATCAATTGTATTTCTGTGTGAACCATTGTGGAAGAAATGGGGCAAAAAACCCAGGCCTGTCTGTCGCGCCAGCAAGGGTCGCGACAACCAAATCGAAACACTGTGTAAATGGCTGTCGCACCACCCACTCAGGCACGACAAGCTTGTCATGCCACCCGCGCCGACGTGACAAGGACTCAGCAGGCAGGCTAGACGCTTCTGGTTTCCATGGCTGGCTAGCGTGATAGTGTCTCACCAGCGGAGGTGGCGCGACAGAGCCACACCTGCCACGTTGGCGTGACACTGTAACGCCACCTCCGCTGGCGCGACACTATCACGCCAACCAGCCATGGAAACCAGAAACATCTAGCCTGCCTGCTGACTCCTTGTCACGCCGGCGTGGGCGCGGCAGCATGGGTGGTGCGACAGACTTGTCACGCCACTTTGACTGGCGTGACAGTCCTGGAAACTTCTCTTAAGTCAAGTGGGATTAGATTTGCTTAGGGATAACAATTTATTTAAAGCAGGGGGCAAAGCTTGTACGATAGCTAGCTTGGGCATTAGCTCCAAGTGTGTAGCTTCATGAATTTTTTTCCAAACATATGTCCTTAAAATTGTATTTTCTTCATTTATTTTCAAACATCAAATTTCTTGCCCATTTCCTCCAAGTCATGCTATTTTTGTGAAATCATTTCATAAGTATTGACATTGTATTTTTGTCATGCTTTACAAACATTGTTCACATACACCATAAGGAGTCATATCATAACGAGTTCACACGATAAGGAGTTCGAAGCATTGTTTGAAGGTCATCATCATCATCATCACTTACATAAGTGTTCCATCTAGCATATACAAGCACTACTACTAACACTAGTCTTCCATCTACCATGAACAAGTACTACCAAATGGCAACCCCAAACCATTTGCAAAATATGTACAGATCTTGCTGCCTTTGCACAAAATAAGCAGTGCTATCGTACCAGTCCTCCATCTACCATATACAATACCTACGTAATGCCACCACTATTGGCATTTGCAAAATATGTACTACACCTTGTAGGCATCAGTTGAGAGGAAACACTACTCATTGTCGTCGTCATCGTCGTCGTCATCGTCATCGTCCTCCATGTGTGCGGGGATACGGCCGTCGTTCGATGCATCATTGGGGACTACAAGAATGAAACAATGTCTCATTGCCAACAATTGTAAGAAGATGCACAAATCAAAAGAAATTTAGAAATCAATTACTCACATAAACGACGGATATGCCTGTGGGAAAATGCCATCTCCCTCACATCCTCGGCCTCCTTAAAGTCGTAGGCCTCCTTGTTTTGTCGCCAGAAGCTCATCAACTCGTCCTCGCTATTGTAATAATTCAAGGGTCAATCGGTCACTCGAGGAAAGTCCTCTAAAATCCTGTTACGGTTCTTCCATGATGGCATGTCTACCCCGTACCTCATCCTCACCTGCATCTGCTTCTCCTCCCGCATCCAACACTTCCTGTCTTTTTCGAGAGACGAATGTATCTACAGCCTCTCCACTAACTCTCCATGACCAGTGAAGTCCTCCCAATCGCAAGTCATCCCCACCTAAGCAAACACAAAGCAATGAGCAAACAAATCGGTGGCCTATGTTCATGTACTAACTTCACTGGTTCAGTGAACTCACCCATAACTTAGACAGCCCTCCATAAGCATTGCCACAGTAGTATCTGTATCCTAGCTCAGACGGAACAACTCGTTCGTGAGCCTTGATGCCACACTTGCACTTACGGTGGGGAATCTTTGTGCATGGCCATGGCTTAATGCTTGCTTCAAACTCCACAAATTCATACTCAGAAGGCCAGTGCGATTTGGGTCCATAGTTGTACTCATCAAAGTCACAAGATGGAAACCCTCTGCAAAAAACACATGTTCCAAGTATAACATTGTATCTGCAAAACGCATACAAGCATAGAAATAGATTGCTTGCATGATAACTCACATAATTTGGCAATCCACAGCGATAGAAGGCAGTGAATGCTCCACGTTGGGTGGCAGTAGTTAGTTGTGCCGACACTCCACAATGCCACCTAGGAGGATTGGCTCGATGGCACAAAGCAGCGTCAACCTTCTCCGCCTCTGTCGTTTTCGAAGGGTTCGGTGGCGGCGGAACCCAACAAACAAATTCCGAATATGGAACACTCTTCCAGGGGTCATAAGGAAACAATATAATGGACGGCTCAAACATTTCATCACCATTGATCCACTGATAGAAGCTGCATCCCTCAAGTGTCGGGGGACGTCGCTTAAGTTGGTAATAGTAGAAAGCACGCCCAGCTGATGCTGGATGCCTTGACTGCTTCACAAATGCCGGTAACCCACAATAACATAACGGTGCTGGCTCTATTGGTACGAAGGGACCAATACCACCATGATCCTTCGGATGGTGCATGAATTAGTTGTCATTTCGAACCACCATTGAACCTATTACAAAGTAGTTCAACAAAGCAAAGATATGAACCAATAGTATGACACATTTCAACAATAATTTCCATCTCAATTAACTCATTGAATGTAAAACAAACTTATTGAACGTAAATGATGTCTATACATACATAGTCCAACTCATCTATACATCTAATCACCACAAAAAAACTTCAAATCACACACTTCGAACAAAGTTTAGTATAAACAGTGCAACCTATACTGTTGTCTAAACCCTAATGCACTGCGAACTAAAACCCTAATGCACTGCCAACCAAAACCAATCACAAAAATCATAAAAGTTCAACAAGTACAACATCAACCATATTATATTAGACGTGATTAGCCAAAGCACCTTTCATTCAACCAAACGAAAGCCAGTATTACACATAGTAGTGTAAACCAGAGCAGTATATAAATATCAACTAAACACAAAAAACAACAGAGGTGAGGGGTGAGGGAGTCACCTCATGCATACGAGGGTTGAAACCTAAAATGCAAATGCAAATTTGATCAAAGGAAAATAGAGGATGGGAGGAAGAGAAGAGAGAGAAAACAGTGCATTAGGGTTTCCTTGAGCTCGTAGTTTCACTCAGGTGCCCGCTGAGTGAAAGGGACAGAGAAGACGTGGAGGAAAAACGAGCTGGGCCGTGGCCTTTATATGGGCTTGTCGTGCCAGCCTGCCTAGCACGGCAGGCCTGTCACGCCGGAGTCGGTGGCGCGACAGGATGGGCTCCACGCTCCGCCATGCCAGCTCCGGTCAATGATGTGTGCCATCATGGCGGCCTTTGTTGCGCCAGTGCAGGGTGCGACAGAGTGCTACAGTCACGCTAGGCGCATTGGCGCAACAAAAAGGGTCAGATTTGCAAATAATTTTTTTGGATTAGTATTAAAATATTATTTAAAATGAGATTAAAAATAAAAAAATTCCTAACTCGGTCACCTTCCTTGCAGTGACTAGACCCCGAGTGTTGGGGATTTTTTTTAAAATTTTAATCTTTTTTTAATAAATATTTTAATATTAATCGTTTCAAAAAATATTTTGCATTAGGTTGGCGCGACCAAATAACGTTGTCGCACCACATGCATTGGCGTGGCAAGATACGACACATTCAACGGCGTTTTCGACATGGAAAAGGTTGTCGCGCCAGTCTCGCTGGCGTGACAGTATTGTCTTGTCACGCCACCGCTAGTGGCGTGACAAAACTGAACTTTCAAAAAATCATAACTCTTTAATACAACGTCGGATGAAGATGGTTTTTATATGAAAATTGTAGATCTCGACGAGATCTACAACTTTCTAGTTTTGAGTTTTTTATTTGATGATGATAAGATGCTCAAAAAAATTATATAATGTTCCAGCACCAAAATGATCACGTATTAGCGCTTGTCGCATTAGAAAAGTAATATATTTTTTGTATGCATTCACATGAAAATACTTTTTATATCAAAGTTGTAGCTATCAATAAGATCTACAACTTTGTAGTTTTGAGTTTTTATATTGGAGGTCGTTAAGACACTAAAGAAAATAATATAAAGCTTCATAAGAATATTCGTGCTCAAACTTTATATTATTTTCTTGAGCATCTTAACTACTTCAAATGTAAAAACTCAAAACTATAAAGTTATAGATTTCATTGAGAGCTACAACTTGATATAAATGGTATCTTCATTTGAATCCATACAAAAAATATATTATTTTTCTAATGCGACAAGCACTAATACGCGATCATTTTGGTGCTGAAATATTATATAATTTTTTTTGAGCATCTTAACATTATCAAATGAAAAAACTCAAAACTAGAAAGTTGTAGATCTCGTCGAGATCTACAATTTTCATATAAAAACCATCTTCATCCGACGTCATATTGAAGAGTTATGATTTTTCAAAAGTTCACTCCAATGGGAGTGGCGCGGCAGGCGTTTCAACGTTGGAAACGCCGTTGAATGTGCCGTATCTTACCGCGTCAACGCATATGGCGTGACTATGTTATTTGGTCACGCTAAGGGGCTACCTGATGCAAAATATTTTCTGGAACGGTTAATATTAAAATATTTATTAAAAAGATTAAATTATAAAAATTGGCCGAGTGTTGGGGCCTGCAGCCTGCTGGCGTTGCCCTCAGGGGCACGTACGACACACAACTCATCCACCTCCACGGCTCCACCTGCTCGGGAGCTAGATGAAAGGGAACGAGAGGAGCCGATCGGGGATCCACGCTGCTAGAGAAGCATCAACCGGTATTGTGCATACATGATGCTCTCTCTATCTCAATAAACTCACGATTGTATGTGCCTGAAACTAACAACCAAATGGTATGCGTTTCTACAGTTTATTATGGCCGCGTTTATTATCGGTCAATTTTTGTACGTACTAAATAAATCACAAGCTAGGTTAGATCTGTTCATTTATTTAAACATCTTCCTAAAGTAACTGTACCTAACAAAGCCTACTCTATGAAAAGCATGGACGGTGATGCAATTAGCTAGATATAGCTAGTTTTATGTTTGTCTACGATAAATTATGTCAGATTTAACTAAATTCATAGGAGAAAATATTAATATTTAAGATACCAAATTAGTTTTTTAGATCATTTTTCAAAATAAATTTTCACACAATATTCTCCTTCTGTCCCAAAAAGATGTAATTCTAGAATATTGTACTATGTTAAAGGAGGTTAAATTTGACCAAATTCATATAAAAAAATTATAGATATTTATCGTACTAAATAGATGTCATTAGATTCTTCATGAAACAAATTTTCATAATATACTTATTTGGCGTGTAAATATTAATTAATATTTGGTTAATTTTTATGCACTTTAACCGAGAATTGCATTCTTTTGAGACGGAGACAGTACTTATAGTTCTGCTTATAATAACTAACTATAATTAACTTTGGGGTAGGGGCCGGAGGTATATAATAGCTAGGTGTACGTAGGTTAGCTCGATGTTGGGCGTGTGCCCATACGCTTTTTTTTTTTTTTTTTTGAGCATCCGTGTGCCCATACGCTTATATATTACAGCTGACATGTGGCAGGAGACGTCATCTTGAAACCTCCTCTATAGGGAGTACGTAGCTAGCTAGATATATAGCATGCTAATTGGCCACGACCCAACGCCAAAGAGAGCGCCTGCGATGGTGGTGGGCAGAAAATATTAGACTTGTTGCCCAAGTGCGCGTGCGTACCTGCCACGACACAATCACAATGCAATGCAACGACGTGAGGCGACGAGGGCTTGTGCGCCTGTGCCTGTGCCTGTGCCTGTGCCTGCCCACTACGGTGGCCTAGGCTATACCGACGATGTCACGCGGGTATGTAGTGCACGCCGGGGCACACCATTGACGACGCTACAGAATATTTCTAGAGGCACTTGGTAGGTATTTCTCGAATTCATTTTTCAGTTCCAAATATTTGTTGTTGTACACTTGTAGAATCTATTCAATTGGATTGAAAATTAAAAGTAGAATCATGAATCTAAAATTATAGGTTGTTGATGAGGACCAAGACCTTTTCTATTTACATTTTCATCATCTTATCCACATCTAAGTCTTTTTTTTTTTGAAACTGGAAGCATTCTCTATTACGAAATGACCGGCGCCAAATCGTTGGCCACCAAAACCTGGGTACAAGGAATCAAGGAGGGATGTAATCCCTGACCGACACCATATCTAAACTTAGACCAGCCCCATGGGCAGCCAGACTATGAGCTACTGAATTACAAAAGCGGGGTATATGAGCTACTTTCTTGAAAGCAGAATTACAAGAAAGAAGGTCTTTTAGAGGATCTTCAACAGTTTTGCAAATAGTTTTGGCATCCTCGTTTTTTTTGAAAAAAACTCAAAAATCTCTCTCCAACAGTTTGGCATATGGGTTTGACCGTTTGACATCTTTGGGGAATTGACAAAAGAGCGAGCAATCGGCGCATATATGCGCGCGTCGGGGAGCCGCGCATCCGCTTGGCATAAGTTTTTCTCGTGGGGCTCTTCGTTGCTTAGCAGAGCTTTTGGGTTTTTGGAAACGAAATTTGCTAAACTATTGGAGATGTGATATTTTTTTCTTCCCTATATTATTTTGAGAGTTGATAAACAATCAGATTTGAGAAACCAAATTTATCAAACCGTTGGAGATGCTAGTTCCAAAGTAAACCACTCGCTGAGCTCCTATCTATTTCCATGGACAACACCGCATTGACGAACGCTGCTGCATCAGATTCCAGGATTATATTCTGAATGCCCAGATCATCTGCACTTTGGACTGCCTGCAAGCAGGCTATAATTTCAGTATGAGCCGGCTCCAACACTTTTGCCAGTTTTCCAAAACCCGAGCTGATTACATTTCCTTCATGATCCCGCAATATAAAGCCCCAGCCGCCGCTATGACTCGACTGACTGAAGGCACCATCGCAGTTCAATTTCACCACTCCATTCGGAGGTCTGCACCATCTTGGTTTCGGCACAGCTTGTACTAGTTCAGGCTTTTGCCGTTTCAGAACTGAAAACTCAGCATAGGAGCGAATGTACTGGACCATCTGCGTGCTACCTCTAGGCGTATCTCCTTCACGAATACAGCATCTCGTAGAAGATGCAAATGCATGCCTCGCCTCATTGGGTATTTATTTCTACGGTAATGCTCAGGAGCGAGCTTCCGCGAGTCCGTCGGACGCCATGAGCCCACTTCCGCCTCGCTGCTGCCTCTTTCCCACTCTGCCTCGCTGCTGCCCACTCCACCAAGACTAACCTCTCCTTGTCACGCGCAGCCACGATGCTCGTACTGACTGCCGAGCCGGCGTTCCTGGCGGCCTTCCTCTGCATTCCATCCCCGCTCGTCTCCAAGCCACTCCTTGACGCCGCACTCTCCGCCTCCCACGTGCCCTCCTCCCATCTGGCCTCCTTCCTCATGCGCCCACGCGGTAGGCCCCGAGCGCTCTCCATCGTCATCTTTGTCCTGGGCTCCACTTCCTCCGCGGCATCGCGGCTCCATCCTCCTTCTCCACCGCGACCTAGCGCCGGATCTAACTGTGCAGTGTTTCACCCGCCCATCCGCCTGTTAGGTTTTGCTGAAAGCTAATGTTACAAGTGTATGTTTTCAAGTGTTTCATATGTTTTAGAGGTATGTTGCAAGTGTTTCAAATGGACATTGCAAAAGTAAATCGGGATGTTGCATATGTTGCAATGGCTATACAGGTATGGTGCAAGTGACTATTCTAAATGTTTCATGCGTCTATTCCAAATGTTGCATATCTTTTTTCAGACGTACGTTGCAAGTGTATTTATTTGGATGTTACGTATGTTTTGTAATGACTTTTCAAGTGTTTTCAGTTTTTTTTTTGCAAGTGTTTCAGATGCATGTTTCAAGGTGTTTCATTTGTTTTTAGACAAATGTTTTATCTGGATGTTTCAAAAGTAGATCAGGAGTTGCACATGTTGCTATGGTGTTAGTGGTAGGTGGACAGCGGCTTGCCGCAGGAGCAGGGCTTCGGCTCCTAGCTCGCGCCTTCCTCACGCGGTGTGCCTCGTCCGCTCCTCTCCTCTACCTCCCCTCCCTTCCCTTCCCTCCATCTCGTCGCGGCAGTTCGAGCTCACGTGGGGAAATAGAGTGGCGCGGACAACCCTGCGTATGCGCGGGCAGCATGTGGGCGGGGCGAGGCGTCCGGACAGCGCAGACGAATCCGAGCGGGCGGGGCGCACAGCATGGAGCAGGAGCGGGAAACGGAGAGCGACCGTGGGTATCCGTTCGGGCGCTAGCACTGCCATTACTTCTAAGTGTACCATGTAATGTTCTTGACAATTTTATTGCACTAGCTATTAAATATATAGTTCAAACGTCGTATCAATTATAAATTTTTCTTTCATTTTACTTACTAGCAAAACATGCCCGTGCGTTGCACCGGGGTGTAAAATTTATTATCTTTTTTTAGGGATACAATTTATTATCTAATACTCATACCAATAGCAAACGTGTTTATGTGTCACAATAGGACGTATTATTGTATGTCTAAACCTAACTATCTTTGTTTGATTTTAACTGGACCAACCTGTTTTTAATTAAATATCAAGGCCAATAATTAAATGCATTGCAATAAAGTATTAACCTCACATTAGACTATTATATCCACCTATTTGTGAGGCTGACAAATATGAAAAGCAAACTACACATCCACGCATGCTGAGTCACAACACGTATAAAGTTGAGGTCCGCTAGTGAGGACATGACAGTGTATCGTGTATTGCAATGGAAAAATATTATATCGTAAACATAAGAAGAAACAATAATTCATGTCAATGGAACTGTATGAAATTATTAGGCATTTTTCTAACACAGGAATCTATACCACAAGAATTGTGAAAATAAAAGGAGTAAAGAAAAAAATTAGTGTCAAATTAATTAACAAAAATATGTTAAATAAAGGTATGTTTGGGAATACTCTAGTGTCGTGGTTGGAAAGGTGGCTCGAATCGTCCAATGGGCTGCAATCAACACGGATCCATCCAGATGTGGAGATCGGATTGATGGCAGTTGATGGTTGTTGTTCGATGGGGGTTGGTCAGACATAACGGCCAAGTTCGACGGTGTGGTGCGAAGACGTCGTGGATGAAGACAGCGGCTTTGACGCGCGATCAAATTGATGGGAGTTCGATTATGATCTGGTGTGATCATTGCATCATTAAGCAATGATGGTGGCGAAAGCCACGGTGAACTTGTCATGTTGATGAAGGCGCGGTTGCTCACGGTTGCGCGGTGATGAGTTGCTAGAGTTTTTCTTTTCCTGGATGACCAAGTTGGATACAGAGTATGCCACAGACGTCGGGTGCTCGGCGAGTAGACGTGACTGCAGTCCGGCGTGCCAACGCATATGTGCAGCAGAGCATGTCTGATCAGGAGATGCAGGAGACAGGTTGATGATCAAGTAGTTATGGAAATTTACATGCATGCATTGATGTTGGAGATCAATACGTACGTGGATGTTGAATTTGTTTATTGGAATTAGCTTCCTACAACTTGATTGGCGTGTGGTAATTAAACACTACAGGGTCCACCGTCCACGTTTGTCATGGAGGAGATGCGTGGACGTGATCGAGATGGACATTTGGCTGCATGGTCATGGAAAGGAAAAAAGTATAACAATGTGTACAGTTGAACAGAAAAAGAGAAAAACGGAACGAACGTGGAAATCAAACCTGAACAGGCACGTCGTGAAACAATGAACAGAAAAGACCAGACACTTTGCTATATAGAAAGTAAAATAAGATTCTATCTAATTTATTTTCTATTTGAATTAGGATTCACCTGACTATGGAATGAATCGGCGGCGAGATCCTCTTCCTCAGATTGAACAACATAATGATGTGTGTTTGGCAATGCGGCAACGACTGTTGTAGCAAACAAATTTATGGGGTTATAAGCATATACGAGTTCAATTCTAGAAACATAAGCCAATCCGGATGAAGAACGAGCTGAGCAGGTACGACATAGGTGTCCCATTTTGGTTTTGATCTGGAGTTTTTTTATTTTGTTAGTAAGTTTGATTATTTCCTGCCTTCTTATTTTAGTTGATTTCTAACTTCTATATCTGCGGCACGCATACGGAGTCCGGCCGTGCAAAAGAACACTGAGGTATTTTAAAATAAAAAATGAGTTCAAATATGAATCTTACCTTAATTTTCAATATTATATATCTTATTACTACGGAGAGCTTTTTTAATTTTTTTGTTTTTTATTTTGCCGTGCTTTTTTTTTGTTTTGGACCTGCCACATATTCCTTTTTTGGTTTCGTTTTTCCTCTTCAGAGCACGTAAAAGACAAAAACAGATCACGTGATTGGAAAATTAAAGGAAAACAGAGACTTTGCATGCACATGATTCATTGGAGGAAAGCAAATTGATTAATGTATCTTGGTTGATGACGTGGTGAAGCAGTGGCGGAGCCAGGATCGTAACCTTGGGTATTCCCAAATAAAAAGCAAGGCTGTTTTGTTCGCTATTTTAGGCTACAATGACTGAAAAGACTCTAGAAAAATACATTATACACAAATATATATAAGTATACATATATATATACACAAGAGTATATCAAAATAGTTGGGTATTCCTGGGAATACCAAGGAATACCCTTGGATCCGCCACTGTGGTGAAGATGCAAGGAAGGGAACATAATAAGAGGAAATATATATGCACATGCGTGCGTGTGTATTTGGTCGGTCGAGCAAGAAGCAGCCATACCTTTTGGACTCGTATATTCCGTACTTCTTCATTTACATGGCCAAATAAAATAGATTTAGAATATTTTAATCTGTAACTGAGAGGAAATTACGTGCCTTTTATGAAGGTCATGTCGTATCTAGTTAGGATTTTTGTATATAAATTCAGGAGGAGTCTTATATCTTACATGTAGTTTTAGTTGAGTAGGAGTCTTACTTACATCTTACGCGGAAATTTTGCCTCTTTATTATTAGGTATAGATATAGATTTGTCTGTATGGTGTTAAGGATTTGTTTTTGTCCTTGGGAACAGGCTCTAGTCTTGAATAATTTCCAGGCCCACCACTAGCAATTGGATTATTACACACTTTTGGGAAGATCCATGCAGGGAATTGGCTAAGCTGGTTTCGGAAACATCTTCAAATTATAGAATGGACCGTTGTGTTCCTTTCATTAAGATGATAAAAAATCTTATAATATATACAATTTCAAGTTCAAATGAGAAAATTACACTTCCTGGAAGATTCAGTCGGTTTCCAAATTTGGCTAACCTGGTTTTGGCAGCCTATCGAGTCAGAAATGTATTTCACACGGATTCGCCCCCCCCCCCCCCCCTTCCATAGGATAAGTCCACCCTACCCGATAAATATAAAAGGCCACGACTGACTGAGAGCATCCAATCAATCAAACACACAACAATCAAACTACTATTTTGTCTTTTTCCAAACACAAGCTCCTTCAATCTCTGTATCTTCTGGTCTGCAACCTTCTTGATGACGATTGTGGGCATTTTAGGTGGCCCAACCCTCCTTGATGGATCCTGCTTCTTGGGAGGTGTCATAGATTTTTTTTTCGCGGGAGACCTAGAACAACCAGCTTTCCCTATTTTGCCGCTCTAATTCGACTCTCGAGTGATTCGGGCACGCTAGCCATTTTATTACAATGAATTATGAGAAAATACAACATGACACACTATCTAGCAAAGGATCCATCTTGACGCAGTATGATCATCCTCGATCCACTAGTGCTAATTATTTAGTCTCAAAATAAATAAAAGTTTTGGATACTAAAAAGTCATCCACATGTATGCATACTGTCTATATATATCTACCTGACAATTGATCAAGAGCTGAAATCTGGCTAACATTTATTGACCAACTCATTAAGCTAATGCCAAAACTTGATCATCCACTGAATCTTGAGGTGTACGGTGGTAGTCAGGGAAAGGAGATAGCCACCACATAGTGGACAGTAAGTTCACTTGGTAATTCACTGTGAGCTGGCAAATATATATATTGTGCCATCGGTGTTTGTGGATTCATTTGGTGCTAATACAAACCGATGCTAACAAATCGTTATTATGGGCTAATAATTCGTCTCTCGCCGATGGGAGCCACAGCAAGCTTAGATTTTATTTGTTTTCAAGGCGCATTTGGCTTAATCTCCGACTGGTATTTCTATTTTTCAAATCACAACCGTCTGTACCTACGTGATTGTTGCTTCTGTGTAGTACATACAGTAGCGTGTGGTATATCCTGAAGAGCATGATTTGTTTTTAGCCGAGCATGTAGCTAGAAAGGAGTACCTAGCTAGGCACACGGCCACTCAACACAGAATAAGGTTTGGCCTAGCTATAGCTAGCACTGCCACTGCCACTGCCACTTCGAGTCGAGAGATAAGGTGCTCACTAGTGCACTAGTCGTCGTCCACTCCAACACTGGCGTTCACGGTGCACGCCGCGCGCGCGGCATACGTGCGCTCCGGCAGTGCCCGCACCACTAGAGCCCAACCCACGCACGCACGCACCACCTCAGCCGCGGCAGCGGAACCACAGCCACGCAATGCATCGACCGGCCGGCCGGGACACCGCGAGCGGCTGCGCTTATATATAGAAGAGACACGCAGCGTAACTCGTGGCGATCGATCGAGCGAGCAGAGCCAGAGCGAGAGAGTCGTTAGCTAGTTGTGCACTGCACGCACTAGCCTACTGTCTCGATTGAGGTAGTAGGCATATGGCAATGTCGTCGTCGAACACCATGCTGTGGTTGCTGCTGCTCGCCGTGTTCGCTTCGTTGGCCGCGGCCGCCGGCGCAGGCCGCGGCGACGACCGGAGGAGGTCGTCGCCGCAGGTGTACGTCGTGTACATGGGCGCCGTGCCGCCCCGGACCTCCCCCGACCTCCTCCTGGAAACCCACCTGCGCCTCCTGGGCACGGTGCTCAAGAGGTCGTCGTCGTCACAGAGCTTTATCTCTATGCACGTGTTCCCTGCGCTGTCACCTGTTGATTTGTTTCGCCATCAGGCCGCTCTGGTGGTGGACTGTCATCCAACACCTTTTGGTGTCCTTATTAGCTTCTTCTCCACATATATACTCAACACCCATTCTTGTGCATCACACGTCACAGCAACACACGAGCTAATAAGGCATGCATGCTGTTGCTGTATTCAGGGGGCGGAGGGCGGACAGCGTGGTGGTGCACCAGTACAAGCACGGCTTCTCCGGGTTCGCGGCGCGGCTGTCCAAGGACGAGGCCGCCGCGCTCCGGCGGAAGCCCGGCGTCGTCTCCGTGTTCGCCGACCCCGTGTACCAGCTGCACACCACCAGGTCCTGGGACTTCCTGCAGCAGACGACGACGGCCGCCGTCAAGATCGACGACTCCGCCGGCCCTGCTAGACGACGCAGCAGCAATAAGAATAAGGGTAGTAAGGCCGCCGCCGCACCCGCCGACGACCCGCCGTCGTCGTCTCCGGCGACGGACACCATCATCGGC
This sequence comes from Saccharum spontaneum, assembly GCA_022457205.1. Lineage (NCBI taxonomy): Eukaryota > Viridiplantae > Streptophyta > Magnoliopsida > Poales > Poaceae > Saccharum > Saccharum spontaneum. The sequence continues at coordinate 26,391,207 of CM039585.1, read as the reverse complement.
CTGCTCGACTCCGGTATCTGGCCCGAGTCGCCCAGCTTCAACGACGCCGGATTTGGGCGCGTGCCCAGCCGGTGGAAGGGCGTGTGCATGACTGGGGACGACTTCAACTCGTCCAACTGCAACAAGTTAAGTGACCGCGTGCCATTTTTTCTTCCTCTTCTTCTTCTTTTCACCGTCGATGCATGCATTTCGTGTTTCTGATGATGGTTCCGATCGATCGACCGACCGACGCATCCGCATGCAGCAAGCTGATCGGAGCAAGATACTACGACCTCAGCAGCGTGCGGGGCCCATCGCCGAGCGACGGTGGCTCGCCGCGGGACGACGTGGGCCACGGCACGCACACGTCGTCCACGGCGGCCGGGAACGCGGTCACCGGGGCCTCGTACTACGGCCTGGCCCCCGGCACGGCAAAGGGCGGCTCCGCGGGCTCCAGGGTCGCCATGTACCGGGTCTGCGCCGAGTCGGGCTGCGCGGGGTCCGCCATCCTCGCCGGCTTCGACGACGCCATAGGCGACGGCGTCGACGTCGTCTCCGTCTCCCTGGGCGCGTCGCCGTTCTTCCGCCCGGACTTCTCCGACGACCCCATCGCCATCGGCGCCTTCCACGCCGTCGCCAAGGGGGTCATGGTCGTGTGCTCGGCGGGGAACTCCGGGCCGGACGCCGCCACCGTCGTCAACGTGGCGCCCTGGATCCTCACCGTCGCCGCCACCACCATCGACCGCGACTTCGAGTCCGACGTCGTGCTGGGTGGAAATAACAGCGCCGTCAAGGGTGTTGCTATAAACTTCTCGAACCTGGACAGATCCCCCAAGTATCCATTGATCACTGGTGCAGCGGCAAAGTCTGGCTCAGTTTCTGACACTGACGCAGCAAGGTAAACTTACTGATCTCACGTACTTCTGATGCGAGTATGCGACACTTGTGACGCCATGCATGATCGTCTGTCATGTAGCCACTGTGAGCCCGGCACGCTGGACAGCAGCAAGATACGAGGGAAGATCGTGCTGTGCCACCACTCGCAGAGCGACACGTCCAAGCTGGAGAAGGCGGACGAGCTCCAGAGCGACGGGGCGGCGGGGTGCATCCTGGTGAACGACGCCGAGAGGTCGGTGGCCACCGCCTACCTCGACTTCCCGGTCACCGAGGTCACCTCCGCCGCCGCCGCGGCCATCCACAAGTACATCGACTCCACCAGGTAGGTCGTGATTGCTATAAGCTAGTTCATCTCGCTCCTCCATTGCTCTCTCACGCCGTAGTGCCTGTCACGAAATGTAAGCAGCCAACCGGTGGCGACGATCACGCCGGCGACCACCGTGACGGAGTACAAGCCGGCGCCCGTGGTGGCCTACTTCTCGTCGAGGGGCCCGTCATCTCAGACCGGGAACATCCTCAAGCCGGACATCGCGGCTCCGGGTGTGAACATCCTAGCGTCGTGGATCCCACCCTCGTCGCTTCCGCCGGGGCAGAAGCAGGCCTCGCAGTTCAACCTCGTGTCGGGCACATCCATGGCCTGCCCGCACGTCGCCGGGGCCGCCGCGACCGTGAAGGCGTGGAACCCGACGTGGAGCCCCGCGGCGATCCGGTCGGCCATCATGACCACGGCGACGACGCTGAACAACGAGCGCGCGCCGATGACGACCGACTCCGGGTCCGCCGCGACGCCGTACGACCTCGGCGCCGGGCAGGTGCACCCGACGGGCGCGCTGGACCCCGGGCTGGTGTACGACGCTGGGGAGGACGACTACCTCCGCTTCCTCTGCAACTACGGCTACAACGCGTCCACGGTCAGCCTCATCGCCGGCTCCGCGCTCCCAGGCGGGTTCAGCTGCGCGGCCAACGCCAGCAAGGACCTCATCTCCGACCTCAACTACCCGTCCATCGCCGTGTCGGGGCTCCTCGGCAATAAAGGGAGCCGGACGGTGACAGTGACCCGCGCTGTCACCAACGTCGGCGCGCAGGAGGCGGCCACCTACACGGTCGCCGTCAGCGCGCCGGCCGGTCTGAACGTGAAGGTCACGCCAAGTAAGCTCGAGTTCACCAGGAGCGTCAAGAAGCTGGCCTTCCAGGTGACCTTCTCCCACAGCGGGAACGACGACGACGCGGCGGCCAAGGGCGCCCTGTCTGGCTCCATAACATGGTCAGATGGAAAGCACTTGGTCCGCAGCCCGTTTGTGGTCACCAGCTGAAACATCATGGTCACTGGCACTGAGGCACTCACGTACTACTTAAGAGTGGTCAAGAAATGCTGTGATCTCAAATATAAAGTATAGTAGGATACGATGTTGACAACCACTGCACTGCTGGTGGCACAATCATCAAAGATTCTCAAAACGGGTGTTTCAAAACGCCTTGGTGACAAATGATAATTATGGTTAAACATGTGAATAAACAGGGCCGTCCCACTATGATGTCCAAACTTTAGGCCGCAGTACCATGTAACACAGAAGCAACTTGCAGAGTAAGCATCAACCACAGCTGACAGTATTGCTTCACCTTCTGCATTTTGTCAATTTTTTGTGTCAAAGGATTGGAGCAGTAGGGTTGAGCATTGTTAATGTCTGCACTATACTAGTATGGCCCTGTTCATCCGGCTTATAATTCGTACTTTTCAGCTTGTTTTTTCAGTCAGAACAGCGTTTTTCTCTCACAACAAATCAGTCAATAGTATTTTTTAGCCGGCTTATCAGCAAGCTGTTGTCGAATACTCAGCTTAATTTTTAAATGGAACCTGGGCATCTATTTCATGTCCTATCAATTTTTGTCATCTCCACAGCACTCAATCAGTATCTGCAACTACAAGTAAGCTTTGCTCTGGTTGAAGCTGCCTATTACAAGGTTCAAGTTATTGTTCAGCAACATAAATAACAAAGAATGGTTCAAGCTTTCGATGTTACTGTAAACCTTCAATCCCAAACTGTTCAATAACATGCACCAGCACCATTGCAACATATAGAAGATAATCGTATTCACTCAGCATAAATAAATACACTATTGTTGTTTGGATCATCACGTTAGGCTTCAAGGAGCACAGGGAGAGGAGATGGCGCCCTTCTTGTACGCTGTCGTCCGCGACCTGCTGGGCTGCTACACCCCAACCCGACGAAACCAGCCTAGCCGGTTTGGGACCGGCTAGGCTGGTCCTGCTGTGCGCCCCTGCCAAATGGGACCCGGCCCTTGTGTTGGCCGCTGGCTGGGCTGGCTCGGCCCCGATTTTTGTATACTTTCCCGCTCTATTGCTATTACGGGTCTCATGTAATCGATGGGATCATATAGATATCCCTTCAATACAACATAGGTCATTGAAAGGATCTCAGACGACTCATAAAAGCACGAAAGCCCATTAGAAAATGGATTCCTATTTGAAGAGTGCCTAACCATATGGATAAGCTCACATTAACCTATCAATTTTGGATCTAATTCCGGATTTTTCATGGGAAGTTTCGGGAAGGAATTGGACTGGGATAATATCGATTCGTACCGATCTAGCCGGTTTCGAACCTGGCTAGGCCGGTTTTCCTACTCTAGTCCGAACCGGACTCTCTGTAGATCGGTTTTTGAACATGTTTCTACGTAGGAAACTTGAGATTTGAACTTATTTTTTATTAGGATAAGACCATCCCCTCTGAATATGTCAGAGGATTACGGCCGATTGAAGGATCCAATACTCAATCATCTTTTTTTGCACCTACTTTACCTTATTTTTGGAGAAAATTACCTGTATGGTTCCATAAAACTCACTTATTCCTTGTATGGCCTTGAAAAGTTCAAAATTCCTTGTATGATACTGTGTCTGAATTTATTTCCTTATGACACTACCGTTAGCTTTACAGGCTAACGAACAGAATACCTTTATTCTAGTCACACAAAAAATACCTTTATTCTAGAAAATGCACCAATTCCCTATGCGACACTGTATACATGTCCCTTCTATGACATTGTATATTTCTATGCTTTATTTGGTCATTAAAATCCATCCACATTACCAGTGTGGTTAAAATTTGCAAATAATTTTGTTTTGCTTTAAGCATTACAATTCATCCACATTATACAACTGTTGTCAAAATTTTTCAAAAAATTGTTTTGCTAGTTTGCATTATTTAAGCAATAAAATTCATCCACAACACTAGAGTAAATTCCCTCTTCCACGAGGCCGGGGAAGAGGACTACATCCGCTTCCTCTGCAACTACGGTTACAACGCGTCCACCGGTCCACGATCAGGCTCATCGCCTCCGCCCTCCCCGGCGGGTTCGGCTACGCGGCCAACGCCAGTAAGGACCTAATCTCCGACCTCGTGCAGTCACCAACGTTGGCGCGCAGGAGGCAGCCACCTACACGGTCGCCGTCAGCACGCCGGCCGGCCTGGACGTCAAGGTCACGGCCAGTAAGCTCGAGTTCACCAGGAGCGTCAGGAAGCTGGCCTTCCAGGTGACCTTCTCCCACAGCCGGAACGACGACGACGGCAACGGCAAGGGCGCCCCCTGTCAGGCTCCATAACATGGTCAGATGGAAAGCACATGGTCCGCAGCCCGTTTGTGGTCACCAGCTGAAACATCACGGCACTCACGTACTACTTACGAGTGGTCAAGAAATGCTGTGATCTCAAATAGTATAAAGTATAGTAGGATACGGATGTTGACAACCACTGCACTGCTGGTGGCAAACTCACAATCATCAAAGATTCTGAAACCAGGTCTTTCAAAACGCCTAGTTATGGTTAAACATGTGAATAAACAGGGCCGTCCCACTATAATGTCCAAACTTTAGGCCGCAGAACGCAGCAACCATGTAACACAGAAGCAACTTGCAGAGTAAGCATCAAGACAGCTGAAAGTATGCATCGTAACTCGCTGCGCAATTAACAATCACAACGTACACTATATGTGATGCATCTCACCACAAGAGAGACTAAAGAACACAGCACAAGAAACAAAAATACTAGGCTTCAAACTCCAACCTGACACTCTTTTAAGTTTATTATACCTATTGCCACCAAAAACTATGCGGAGCTGAACTCGACATAGAGCCTGGGGCAAACTTACCAACAGCACCGGTCGGTTCACAATGTGGAAACACAAAGTTGATTCAAACACATGGAGCCAAATCAAAACCCAACACAAAACATAGAACCCACATCCAATCCAGCAGAGACTGGAAAACCATCTTTTTTTTTTACTATAACAAGGAAAACCATATTGTTTTTTCCTATAACCAGCCCATCATTACCAAAACCAAGCTGCTTGTACTAAGGACACATTGAATTTAACTACTCTCCACGAGAATGCAGCTCATAATAAGCAGAATGCTGCTAATGATGATACACACAGCCAAGCTAATGCTAATGCTGACGGTCCAGAAAACATACCGAATGCTGCTCATAATAAATAATAAACTAACCTAAAACATGAGAGCTATATTTTGGGATTGCCCAACCGTAGCAGCAAGCAGCTTCCAAATGACTGATCTGATTATATCCATAGCATCATCAACCGAGAAATCAAGCTTCCATAAGCAGGGATGAAAAATCAGTAAGTTGTCATTATATCAGTCCTCATCAGAATCACCAAATGTGATCTTCGTGGGTTTAGGAGCATCTGCTGTGATTTCCTTGAAATGAGATCCATATATCTTAGATTCCTGCACAAAAAAAAATGGCAGCTGATAAATTAAAGGCCATTTATCATAAATCACCCTTATGCAAACTACTTTAATGTTTATTCTGTTCAATTGTAGTAAATCGAGCCTTTACTAGCATTTACAGTTCTGAAAAGCATTCCCTCTGTCTAAACTAGGGCTTTTTAGGATAACAGCTTTTATAATTTTAAATCAACAGATGATACTAGAGTTCTAGAAATAAACGTTTACTTAGATTAAGATGCATCTGGATATAAGAAAACATATAGTTCTGAAAACTATTAGTATCACTGAAACTACAGCCCTTTCAGAGTATCTGGAAAGTCCACCCACCCTAGTACTCCTTTTCATCTCGTGCAGTGTTCTTTTCATTTGTACTGTGTCAGTAGCTAGGAGGCTCGATTTTTTTTTTAAAAAAAAAGAGTCAAGTAGTAGGCTCTCAAACATTCACAGAACCAAAATTTTGCAATCTACATTCCCACTCTCTTCTCTTTCTACTAGTGTGCTTCCATGTCCACAAGATGGAAACAAAGGAAAATATGTTTCCAACATACAAAATCTTTGTTTTTGCATGCACCCCATCCCCATGGGCCATGGTTGTGGTTGCCTAAGTTGTACTGTGACCGGACTCTGCAAGGTAGCATCATCAGTCCCTGCTGTCCACACAGACTAGATCTTGGCTCCCCGTAGCAGGACCCCAACTTCCATTTTATATGCATCTAGCTCTATCTAGAGACATGAATTTTGAACAAAGAGATCTTACAGAACCAGAGTATATGTTTAAACACCTTTGCTGTCTATGGACGTTTAATATTAGTACCACATGAATTATAGTTATAGTTACAAAAAAGTGGTCTGTAAATACCATGATACTAAGAAACTCACCCGGTCACATCATTTTGGACAGAAAGAGTTATGTATGTTGCATGATATCACATACATGAATCTTTTCATTAATATACATAGCGAATTTTGATGCTGAAAACTTAAAATGTCCATGAACCAACCAAGACCTTCATATTTTTTATATGGGGTACACAAGTGTTATGATTTCTAGTTTTCTGTCATTACAAATATCCTTATCCAGTAATTGACATTTTCATAGGGAAGCAAATAGACCGTCTGATATTTCAAAAATGGTAGGGCATGTTCTATCAAAATTGAGATGTGCTAAAAGTCCTATGAGAACCAGGCGTTTAAGTTAGAAACAAAAATCGAAAAAATGTCCAAGATTGAGCCATGTTCACTTGCTCGGTGACGCAAAAAAAAGGTGAAATTCAAATGCATTCGCAAGATCCAAAAAAAAAAAAAAAAAACAAACAAACAAAACAACTTGGTGAACTGTGCAGGCTGCAGAATCACAATTTACTAATCACTGAGATTCTCTACGTTTGTCCATGGTCATAGTAGAATTAAGTTTCACAACGTTCGGCAAATGAGAAAAAACAATAGTTTAGCTATTGCAAATATTCCACTCCCAAAACCTAATGCATTGAAAGAACAAAAGTAGTTGTATGTTATTGAGTAGGGCTATGGACAGTCATTTCACAAGTATGTATTTGTATTTTACTATTTTTCATGTCAGTCAGGAAGCCAGGTTAGTTCTTGAATTTAGAGAGAGAATAATTTATATCCCTTCTCCCTAATAGTTTTTGTCTTTGTTTTAAAGAGCATCTTAAGCATATTTTAGCAAATGCGACCACCAATTTCCACACATTTGCAGTACATTTGCAACAACAGAAAGGCTTTAAAACTGGACAGGACAATTTCATCAAAGTGATTTCTTGAGAATGTATTCTCTGACTACGTGCATTTTCAAATGTATTTCTTTCTGTACTCTTACTGATGTTGCTACTTGCCAGACATCCATACCTACACAATCAGATACGGACAAATTTGGACTAGACATATGAACAGAAGATAATTTCAGACAAAAAAACAGCTAAATACAAACCTTTTTCTTGACATGTGTGCCAAATTTCATAAGGGCTGGAGGAACAACCTGATCAGCCTCCCGCAAAACATTCACAAGTTCACCAGCAAGTGCCTGTAAATTAACATAACATCAGCAACTGAAGGCATCAAGTGCAAAAAGGGTATAATGACTTAATGACTCAAGTACCTTGTTCGCTTGAGTGAAAAAGGTATGTGCAACACCTTTCTTGCCAGCACGACCAGTCCTTCCTATCCTGTGGACGTAATCCTCAGTGGTCAAAGGATAACTATAGTTAATGACAACTTCAACATCAGGAATATCAAGTCCACGTGAAGCGACATCTGTAGCAATCTGCATGTATTACAAAAAAAAAAAAAAGAGTGCAACATGAAACAAACAATAGCATTGTCGTCTAAACTAGAAACACAAATAAGAGAGCTTGGCAGAATGATGTTAAATGCAAGATAAATGGTCCTAAGATGAGAACTTGAAAAGTCATAGACGCAAAAACCAAAAACAAAAAATCAGAAACCCTCAAATATTCCACATGATTTCAGAGTGCGATAGATATTTTGAAGAATCTGCATTCTTGCAAAAATGTTTTCATTGACCTAAGATTCACAGCGTTACAAAAGAAAAGTACAATGGTTTTACCGCATGTTTCTTCAATGTTTTGAATCACTAAATAAAACACCTAGATTTCATTAAATTGGATCGTTAAATAGTAAAACTGAGATTACAAGGTAGCATAACTAGCTGCTCTAAACTTTCAACCACAGAATCACAGCACAATATTCAGTCATGAATCCCATTGGTACATCATATTACTCTACTAAGCATGCATTTCCTCCACTTGCAAGATTTGCCTTGCCACTTGCCTTGCCAAATCTTGCCTAGCAAAGCTGGTGTGTCTGTGGGCAAGGTTGGGAAAAGAAACGAAAAATGCCTCAGATGTCTTCAGGTTTAGCTCATAAAGTAAACAGCAAACCAAATCTAAAAAGCAAAGTCCATACATATCTACAATTGGACTATCAGACCTGAATAAATTATAGTATTATACAGAAGTGATAGAAAAAACACACCATTAAAGGGCATTTCCCTTCTTTAAATAAAGATAAAGCTTTTGTTCTATCATGCTGAGCCTTGTCTCCATGGACTGAAACAGCCTTCCATCCCCTTCAGAACATATACAGATTAAAAATATGGAGAAAAATATTGTTCAGAGATTAAATTGAAGAAATGAAAACAAATCTGCTACCTTCTCTGAAGCATTGTTTCCACTCGTGCAGCTTCTTTCTTGTACAGCACAAAAACCAAAACCCTGTTGCTGTTGCATTGAACACAAGTACAACTTCCTAAAATGAGTATTAATAACTATATGGCTCCAAGGATAAAATAAGATCGCCATTAGAACTTCTTTTGTGTAAAAAGAGGGTTTTAGGGGGCAATGATAGAACACAGCTAATGCAAAGATTGGTAGAGTAATATGGAAAACAAAATATCCTATCTAAGATATGCTATAATTTAACCTGCAAATAATGAAAAGAGAAGGCATTGAATAACATTGCTCTGATATGTTAGGCATGATACATGGAAAGGATGAGGTGGCTAGAAAAGATCATATCAGGATTCAGGACAGTGACAGGGATTGTACTATGTCAGTGTCAGCAGAACAGAACCATGTACACTACATGTATGTGTAACATATTCCAGTGGCTATAATCAAATTGCCAAGTGTGTTTCTCCAAATAGCCTTTAGTTCTGAGCGGTACAAAGCAATGTTTGGCATTGGTAGGTAGTTAAGGGGGATAGGAAACATTGCCACATGCATCAACCAGTAGTGTTTCCAAGATCTAGGATGCAAATCTAGAGGAAGCAGCAATGATGGCCATCAGATTTTGGATGCTAATGTAGATGAAGCAAGGCAGATGGGCAAAGATTGAGGTACCACAACTGTTTGTCGATATGGATATCAAATAAAAACATTTGTGATCTTCTGTAGCAACACCGTGAGAAAACTTGTATTATAGGCACAGAAAATCTGATAGGATTACAGATCGTACCGGGCTGGCTGCGAAGGTTGTAGGGGTGAGAGATTGGTGGGCGAGGTCTGAACGAGCGAGAACGGCGGATCGGCGCCGTGGCGGCGCTACAGTGCCGCGTTTACTGTTCACGCGAACAGTAAACGCGATTAGGGCTGAAGGAGGGTGGCGGCTAGGGTTTGGAAACTCCCGGCTCCCTAAGGGAAGCCGAGCAATAATAGATTGCTCTTGCTTGATTATTTCTCAACCAACGTTACAAATATATAGCCTACGAGATCCTAATTTAAGGAAATAACTAAACTATTTTAAGGAAATATACAAATAGATAATCAGCCCACTAACGGGCCTAGCGCCCACTAACAGGCCTGGTGCTGAGCCTGACATAATGCTGAGCCCGACATAACAAAATCACTGGTATCAATTCTTGTCACATGTAACTATGTAAGTATGTAACTTCATGTTTAATGTTCAGTTCCACAAAACCACAACTTGCCCCAATCCTGACATGTTGATTCCAATGCAAGCCACTCTCAAGTGAGCCATTGGCATGGTTCAAGTAGGACCAGCATATCAGATCAAGTAGGCTTCTGGAGAACTTAAGGTACATAAAACCTGCAGTTGTGCCGAGACACTTGTGCCACATCCAAAGGCCAAAGCTACCTGGATGTTTTCTGCAACTACAAATTGCAATAATATTTTCATAATTTACACTTGTGAATTAGTTCTAATCCTACTGAGGCACTTTCATAAAAAAATTATTTAGTTTTGTTCTATTCGAACAAATCTTGGAACCTAGCCTACTTATATTGATGAGTTTCAAGCAGACGGCCAATTTCACCATTTATAACCAAATTTCATACGATCAAAAAATCATATAATCAAGTTTCATATATATTTGCTTGAGCATTAGTCTATTACCTACCCAAATGCTTAGCTTCCAGTGTGCTAACAGGAATCAGTGCCTTAAGGAAATGAATCTTAAATACAGCAGAAAGTGAAATCTAACTGATATCTACCTTTGTGCTTGATGGTATTTGTCAAGCAAGGCAAGTAATCTTGAATCTCGTGTTCTATCATCCAATACTTCAATAATTTGCATCACGTCATGGTTAGCAGCAAGATCTTCTGATCCAATAACAACCTGCAGTGAGACATTGAAAAGACTGTCAGCCCAGGTACTTGTTTGAAAGCAAAAAAACAGACAAAAACAGCACAACCTTTATTGGATTTGGATCCATAAACTCCTGGGCTAATTTGTGGACAGCAAGAGGCCAAGTTGCACTGAACATAACCATCTGACGTACTGCATGAGAAATAACACAAATAAGAAATAACATAAACTCCTGGGCTAATATGCGTCATCCTATAGAGAACTGAAGGGTTGAGGTCAAGGATGCAGCAGAGAAATGCAGAAAAAGGACATATTCATATGATAACACAAATAAGTTAAAATAGAAGGTGCTGTTCAAATAACTATGACACCATCCAAGTTGCGCAGATCGCATTACATAGCATCAACAGTAAGATTTATACTTTGTAGTAAGCACATAGTGAACAAAAAAAAATAGCGACACCAAGGGCGTTGAAAGCTTTAAAATCCACTAAAACCTCATAATCACAGTACAAAGAATACTAATCTGAATGTTGATTTTCACTCTATTCTGGTAAAATATATATATATATATTGTTGCTTCTGCCTAAACAGGTGTGAACACACTGACACGGGCATTGGTAGAGGGAAGAGAAAGCAATGGATACAAACCAGATGATGTTTGGCTCAAAATTGCCCTGACTTCAGGTTCAAAACCCATATCCAGCATCCTATCTGCTTCATCTAGAACCTATGCAAAAAAAAAAAAGAGAGAGAGAAGAAGAAGTAAGAATATCTATCACACCATAATAAGTCCATCAACAACAGGGAATGCAATAATTAATTATTAAAGCATAACCATGAAAGTGTAAGCACAGCAGTAGTCCCAAGAAACATTTGAGGTGATTGATGCCAGAGAATATGCTAATCCATTTTACTACTATCTTATTATCTTGACAGCAGGTTCTTAGACCTAAATCCCTGAACAGAACAGAAAGAGAGGGATAAGGTAAGGAAGATTGGGATGAATGGCTGTGGGAAATGCTACATTCAACTAATTCGTTACTATTATTAGTATTAATTCTACAAGGTAATTTCCTTTGATTTAAAACGAAGCACCAAATGACACTATGAGTGTGTAACAGGCTACACAGACAAAACAAAAGGAGGTATAATGTAAGGAAGATTGGATTCCATGGCTGTGGGAAGTGCCATGTTCAACTAATTGTTACTGCTTATCAAAGTCTATCAGATAATTTCCTTGAGATTTAAAATGAAGCGTCAAATGATCTCAAGAGTGTGTACCAAGCTTCACAGTTAGCTGATATGAATTAGGATGCCATACTAGGTAGAAGGCAAATCGAGGTGCCATGTACCATTCTCAGTGGACGGTTCCCCATATCAATTTTTTTAGTCATCTCGCGAACCATATAAATAATTTCAATGGAGTGACAACCTCCAATTGAAAATTGTATGGTACTATTAACAACAATGTTCCACACAAAATATATTCGATACAACAAGCAACCAGAACATGCACATTCATAAGCAATCTAAAGCCAAATGGTACACTTGTTTTTCTGGATATGCACATCTTGTGCTTCTAATCTTTCAGGAAAGCTACTGGCGCTTTGCAATAACACAAATGAACAGTCAGTAATCTTTGGTGAGTACTATTTGTGTGCGGAGATGATATATGCATGTTTGGTGTGAACTTTCAAAAATTACTTAAAATCAAGTTTCAACAAAAACAAATAGCACATGAACATCAGCCAAGTACAAGCTCTAGGTAAGCAACTACTACATGAGGGTATTTCAAACCGGCAGTACAATCTCCCATCATTATATTAAGAAAAAAACATACACACCCTGTAGAATATAAAAGGGGCAACGAGAAGGATGGGATAAGAGCAGGAATAAAATACAAAACAAGACAGGAAACGAGTATTACACAAGGGTGTTTCAAGGGGCATGCAATCAACTTTTTAAATTCACCTATATTATTATAAGTTATATGTTTAGATTAGACATGAAAACAAAACTTGTAGATGTCTCAGAAAGTACTCTCAAAATGGTCTTTACTTCCCACAATCTCTGTGTGTCCAAGATGTCACTCCAAACGTCATTTTCATCGATTTAGTATTAATGCCTACTCCCTCCATCCCAAAATAAGTGACGATTTTGACTTTTACACTTCTTGTTTGACCGTTCATCTTATTCAATTTTTTGTGTAAATAATAAAATAAATAAGTCAGTATTAAAGTATCTCTAATGATAGAATATGTTAGAGAATGTGATTCAATTCATTAGGGCTAACCCTAGAAGGGTAGCAATATAGGTTCCATACATGGGCCACATGGGCCTTAGCCTCATGGGCTTACATATACTCCAACAACCCCCCGCAGTCTGAACTACCGACGCAGCGGAGTTCGAGGCTGAACAAGAAAGAAAGAACACACACAACCCCCCCACAGACGCAACTAGCCACCGGTGATGTTGAGGCTGGAGCGAAACTCAGCGAAGGTCGAGGACGGGAGGCCCTTGGTGAAGATGTCCGCGAACTGGGAGGTCGTCGGAACATGAAGGACCCGCACCTCGCCCATGGCCACCCGATCACGGACAAAGTGGAGGTCGATCTCGACATGCTTCGTCCGCTGGTGCTGAATGGGATTGGTGGAGAGGTAGACCGCACTGACATTGTCGCAGTAGATCAGTGTGCTCCGGGAGGGTGGAGTGTGCAACTCAGCAAGTAGCTGCCGGAGCCAGGCGGCCTCCGCCACGCCGTTAGCCACGGCGCGGTACTCCGCCTCGGCACTGGACCGGGAGACCACCGGCTGGCGCTTGGAAGACCAAGACACCAGGTTGCCGCCCAGGAAGACGGCGTAGCCGGAGGTGGAGCGGCGAGTATCCGGGCACCCGGCCCAGTCAGCGTCGGTGTAGACGACGAGGTCGGTGGAGGAGGTCCGGTGTAGGAGGAGGCCGTAGTCGAGGGTGCCTCGGAGGTAGCGGAGGAGACGCTTGAGAGCCGTGAGGTGAGGCTCCCGGGGATCATGCATGTGGAGGCAGACCTGCTGAACTGCATAGGTGATGTCCGGCCGGGTGAAGGTGAGGTACTGAAGGGCCCCGGCAAGACTCCTGTACGCAGTGGGGTCGGCCACCGGAGGTCCCTCAGTCTCCGACAGCTTGCCCTGAGTGTCGACCGGAGTGGAGCAGGGCTTGCAGTCCGACATCCCAGCCCGCTCCAGGATATCCCGAGTGTACTGCTGCTGATGAAGAAGAAGCCCAGCAGGACGGTGCTCAGCAGTGACACCGAGGAAGTGGTGGAGCTCACCCAGGTCCTTCATCGCAAACTCCTGCTGGAGAGCTGCAATGATCCGCCGAAGAAGTGGCTCGCTGGAGGCGGTGAGGACAATGTCATCAACATAGAGCAACAAGTATGCAGTGTCAGTCCCACGGTGGTAGACGAACAGGGACGTATCAGACTTGGCCTCCACGAATCCCAGGGTCATCAAGAAAGAAGCAAACCGGTGGTTCCACGCCCGAGGTGCCTGCTTGAGGCCATAGAGGGACCTGTTGAGCCGGCAGACCATGTCAGGACGGGTGGTGTCGACGAACCCCGCCGGCTGACTGCAGTACACCGTCTCGGTAAGAAGGCCGTGGAGGAAGGCGTTCTTGACATCCAGCTGGTGGATGGGCCAAGACCGAGCAAGCGCCAGCGATAGCACTGTACGGACTGTGGCCGGCTTGACCACCGGGCTGAAGGTCTCATCGTAGTCGACGCCAGGGCGCTGAGTGAACCCCCGAAGGACCCATCGAGCCTTGTAGCGCTCGAGAGAGCCGTCCGCTCGGCGCTTGTGAGTCCAAATCCACTTGCCGGTGACGACATTGGCGCCCGGCGGCCGGGGCACCAACTCCCACGTCTGGTTGGCGAGTAGCGCGGCATACTCCTCTTCCATCGCGCGGCGCCAGTGAGGGTCCAGCAGGGCGTCGCGGACGGAAGAGGGTACCGGAGAGACCACCGCGTCGTCGGTCGAAGCCGCGAGGACACGAGGCGGCAAGGTGCCAGCCGCGTGTCGTGTCACCATCGGGTGAACATGCCGCGGGTGTCGGTGAAGCAGCGGCGGATGGTAGACCGGCGAGGGACCACGGGCTGGTGGAGACAGTGGCGGCGGTGTCGGTGTCCCCGGTGGAGAAGGGACCGCGAGCGGCGGAGGCCGCGGCCTGCGCTGGTAGACCCGTACCGGCGCGGCGAACCTCGACGGAGGCGCCGGTGCGGGTGGCGAGACGGGATCCGGCGTCGGCAACCGGCACGACCCCCCCGGGGCAGAAGCGGGGGACGAAGGCTCCGGGTCTGCACCAACGGAAGGAGACGGGGCCGCGCCGGAGGACGAGGGGCCCGGACTCGCAGGGGAGCCGGGACCGGTGGCCGGCGCGGAGCGCGGTGAAACGGTACCTGCAGGAGACCACAAGAAAGGTGGCTGGACCACCGGGTCAGTGGGAAGCAGGGTGGGTGGGTCAGGGACCGGAGGAGTAGAGGTGCCGGAAAAGGGAAAGACGGACTCATCGAACACCACATGGCGCGAGATGAGAACACGTCGGGAGGCAAGGTCGAAGCATCGGTACCCCTTGTGATCTGGGGAGTAACCGAGGAAGACACAAAGCGTGGATCGAGGGTCCAGCTTGTGAGAAGAGGTGGCGGCAGTGTTGGGGTAACAAGCACACCCAAACACGCGAAGGTGATCGTACCGAGGCGGGGTACCGAAGAGGGCGTGGTGAGGGGTGGGAGCGGGACAGGCAGCGGAAGGAAGGCGGTTAAGAAGGTAGGTGGAGGTGTGCAGGCCCTCAGCCCAGAAGCGAGCAGGAAGAGAGGCCTGAAACAGAAGAGTCCGCACGGTGTCGTTGGTGGTGCGAATCATCCGCTCTGCCTTGCCATTCTGCGAAGAGGTGTATGGGCAAGACATGCGCAACTGAACACCGTGAGAGAGGAAGAAAGCTCGGGAGGTGGAGTTATCAAACTCGCGACCATTGTCACACTGGACGGCCTTGATGGTGAGACCGAACTGAGTAGACACCCAGGCAAAGAAGTGAAGGAGCGTGGTAAACGTATCTGACTTCGCACGTAGGGGAAAAGTCCATGAATAATGCGAAAAATCATCAACAACCACAAGATAGTACTTATAACCAGAAATACTGATGACAGGAGAGGTCCATAGGTCGCAATGGACAAGATCAAAAATACGGGCCGCATGAGAAGAAGAACTAGAAAAAGGAAGACGAATATGTCGGCCCAATTGGCACGCATGACACAGTTGCTCATCATGAGCTCGAGTACATGGAAGACCAGAGCTACGACTGAGCTGCATCAGGGCATCACGTCCAGGATGGCCGAGGCGCCGGTGCCAAGTGGTGGAGGAAGGAGTGGTGGCGAAAGCAGCGGACAAGTGGGTCGGCGAAGAAGACGAAGGTGACGCTGGGAAGCGAAGGGTGTAAAGGGGACCCGTGCTGTCACACCGAAGCAGAGGACGGCGGGAAGCCAAATCTCTGACAGTGAGGCCGGAAGAGTCAAACTCCACAGAACAGGAATTGTCAGCAGTAAACCGACGAATAGAAAGAAGGTTGTGAACCATAGAAGGTGCCACAAGAACATCAGGAAGACGAAAGGAGCCATGAGCGCCGGCGGCACCCACAGACGTGACAGGAAGGCAAGACCCATTAGCGACCATGATGGACGAAGGGTGATAGGAAGAAGGAAGTTGAACGGAAGAGAGAATAGTGGGGTCAGGAGTGGTGTGGTAGGTGGCACCCGAATCAGCGATCCACTGTGGGCCGACAGGAGTTCCGGGGGCCATTGTGCTGAAGGAGTGTGCCAAGGCCGCCGAGTCCCAACCGGGCGAGGCGCTGGAAGGCGTAGCCCATGGGAATGCTGCTGGTTGAAAACCAGGAGAAGCAGCAGCGAGCATGGTGGCGGCCGGCAGGCGAGGCTCACCCCCGGGAGTCTGGAAGGACCCTGACGGGTCATGGAACCGAGAACCCCCACCACGTCCCCGTCCGCGACGACGGTGTCCGCCACGGCCCCCCCCACCCCCGCCCGGCCCGGGGGGAGGAGAACCCACAAGAAACGACGGCGGCGTAGGGGACGGATGCGGGGCCCAGGCCTGGCCCATGCCCGCGCCAGAGGTGAGCGGCGCGAGTGGGTAGCCCGCGCCGGCGGGTAGCGCTGGAGGGTGGCCGGGCGATGCCGGGGCCACGCCAAAGGCGGCCGGAGCCCAGGAAGGATAGGGGGTGGCCTGCGGTGCCCATGTCGCGGGAAAGAGGGGCGACGCAAGGCAGTAGCCAGCCTGCAGGCCAGGGGTCGGCCATGCTGCGGGAGAAGGAGGAGCCGCAGGCCAGATTGGGCCTGCACCCGCGCCTGGTTCGCCGATGCCGTGGTGTGGTGAAAGACCGCCAGACGAGAGAGGGAGAGCGGCAGCAGTAGCCGGCGGCTGGAACCCCGGCGGTGGGCCGGCAGGAAGTGCCACCGGCGGAGGAAGGACTGCTGCCGGGGCTGTGAGCCCATCCGCGGCGTCCCCCACCGCCCCAAGGTTGGGGGTGGTAGTCAGGGCGTGAGCAGCTCCAGTGCCCATGGCCCAAAGGGTGGGGGCGGCGATTGCGGGAGACAGAGAGATGCGGGTGGCTCCAGAGCCCATGGCGGCTGCAGGAGGAAGAAGGCCGGGCCCTGTGGCAGCAGCGGCTGTAGGAGGAAGAAGGCCAGCGGCTGTGGCAGCAGCGGCTGTAGCAGCGGCTGCAGGAGGAAGAAGGCCAGCGGCTGTAGTAGGAAGAAGGCCAGCGGCTGTAGGAGGAAGAGGGCCGGGCCCTGTGGCAGCAGCGGGCGGAAGAAGGGGCGCCCCGACGGGAGGAGGAGGCCCGGCAGCCATGGCGGCGCCTGGAGGCGCGGCAGCGCCGCCTGGAGTGGGCGCGCCCCCTGGAGACGCGGCTGTAGGAGGAAGAAGATCGGGCCCTGTGGCAGCAGCGGGCGGAAGAAGGGGCGCGACGGGAGGAGGAGGCCCGGCGGCCATGGCGGCGCCTGGAGGCGCGGGAGCGCCGCCTGGAGTGGGCGCGCCCCCTGGAGACGCTGCTGGTGGTGGAGAAGAAAGAACCTGTGCCCAGGAGGTGGTAGAGAGGGGAGGGAAGCAGTGGTAGAGAGATGGAGGTGGGGGAGGAACGCCGGCCATGGCGCAAGGCCGGCGGCGGCGGCCACCAGAGAGCTGGCGGCGGCTGGAAGAGGTGGGGAGAGGGAAAACCTAACCCTAGGCTGCTGATACCATGTTAGAGAATGTGATTCAATTCATTAGGGCTAACCCTAGAAGGGTAGCAATATAGGTTCCATACATGGGCCACATGGGCCTTAGCCTCATGGGCTTACATATACTCCAACAGAATAAGTCATAACAAAATAAATAATATTTATACAAACTTTTTGAATAAGACGAATGGTCAAACAAGAAGTCTCGAAGTAAAAAATGCCACTTATTTTGGGATGGAGGGAGTAGTTTTTTTCTCAATAACACTGAAGAGCTGCATGTCATTCATTAAGATAAAAACTATAAGCTGTACAGGCAAAATGCCCACTCCCAGACACACCCAACACACACACTAAACTATGGAACTACTTTTCACTACAAAACAAGTGGTGTACCTTTCATACAGACAATCTACATAGTTTTAGCATATCATGCCAAACATGAAAAGGTCTGACTTGCTCGAATTTAGAATATCAAATACAAAAGAACCAAGGGATGGTGAATTAGTAATCAAAGTTGCAACTTGGTGACCCTGTTGCTGTCCAGAGCACTGCATTGTGACTGGAGAGTATATATACCATGCACACCACACTTCATAGACAACAAGAATAGCAAAAAGGAAGGCACAACTGGCTTACCACAAACGAAACCTCATTAAGACAGCAAACACCCATTTCAATAAGGTCTTTCATACGACCAGGAGTTCCTATGACTATATCCTGCAAGCACAAAACCCCCAAAAAAAAGAATAGAGGGTTAGGCAACATGTTTTTACTTACACAAGTTAACTGTCAAATACTGACATGCCAAGGAATAGTTGTATGAACTATATAGTAAAGAAACATTTCGAGTTTCCATTAAGTGAAATCCATGAAAAAGAATGTGCTGCCGTAATGATTTGGTATGCAACGATATCAGAAGCTCAGAATTTAATCAGTATTCAATACAATTATACGAACCATGGCTGAGAGAAAAAAAAAAGAAATCGGTGTTAATCTTACCACTCCAGATTTAAGGGCAGATATTTGGGGTTCCTTTTTAGTTCCACCATAAAGGCAAACTGATTTTATCCCACATGGTGCACCAGCCTCACTTAGTACATCTGCAATCTGGCACAATACAGAAATGTGTAAATCATTCTTGTATGTTCACATTCAACCATATTGTTTGTGTTCACGATCAAGCTTACAGATTAATATGAATAGTTTTTCCATTATCCCACGCACCAAACAGGATATGACATGTGCATTTTTGTAGAAAAGGGTAAAAGAATTATTAAGCCCCTCTTTCCCAAGAAAAAGAATGGCTATCGATGCCAGAATCAGAAGCTCAAAAACCAACTGGGTGTGATGGTAAGTAATGATTATTACAGAAAAGATTGTCAAATAAGAAAAGCTTCAAAGACTCATCATTCAATAAGTTAGCAGCACGAGCAGTGATACAGCTTATTGGGTGCCAGCCACATAGTAGAAGCATATGTAATGTAAGTTACCCATGTTATCTTTAGTGCACAATCCTTGTTCTGCTTGAAAATGAAGCTAAAGACCTAAAGTAACTTATTTAACACCACAGCAATCAACCAGCATTTACCAAACATTTGCATAACATGCTCAAGTATTGTAATTAAAAAAGCAACGTTCACTGGCTTACCTGCTGAGCGAGCTCCCTCGTTGGTGATAGCACGAGGCACCGTGGCACGGTCTTCTTCCCTGCTTTCCCCCCTACCTTCTTCCTGATGTGCATCAGTGCTGGCACACCAAAGGCAATTGTCTTCCCTGGCAGTACCCAAATGACGTCATAACAAGTTCAACACAAATTTGAACACGGGTATTCAAATGAATGACCAAACGGAAAGCAGAAATCAAATAATTTTGGCTGTACCGGATCCTGTGGCGGCGATGCCGATAAAGTCGCGGCCGTCGAGGAGGAATGGCCAGGCGTGTGCCTGGATGGGTGACGGCCGCGCGAAGGCGCTGCAGCAATCGAGCACCGGGGACGGCAGGTCGGCGGCGGAGAACGACCGCAGCGGCGCGTACTTGGGGTCCTCGGAGCCCTTCCCGGTGACCGCCACGGCCTTCTCAGCGCCGTTCTCCGCCTCCCCTCCTCCTGCGCCGGGTCCATTCTCCACCCGCTTCTTCTTCTTGCTGCTCTTCACGGCCTCCTCCGTCGCCGTCACCGCCGCCGCCGCCGCCTCCTCCTCGGCCTCCGCTGCCAGCTTCCGCTTCTTGTCCTTCTTGCTCTTCTTCTCCTTCTTGCTGCTCCTGGGTGCTTCCGCTTGCTCGGCGTCAAGATTGCGGCCCATGGCGGCGGGGGAGGTGGTGGAGGTGGGGAGGAGGGCCGGGGAACGGTGGCGGGCGAGGACGGCGGGAAGTGGAACGGGGAGCTTGATTTCTAGGGTTTTAGAGGGGAACCGAAGCGGCGGCTCGGTGAATCTCAGCCGTCTATTTCTCGATCCTGTGATTTCGTTGCATTATGACAGGGTAATCACCATCCGTTCTAATAGTAAATAAATTATGTCACTAATATAATATTATGTCCGTACATTCTACGTTGCAACATGAATGACCGTGACAATTCATATTTGAACGTGCATTGCATCATTACTAAAAAAATAAATATTTTAGAGGTGATGTTTTAATATTCTGTTTATTGTCAACCGTCACTTTACACGAGTGTTCAACTGTTCATGAATGATGATGCATTATAATAAATAAGATACTAAAACATTTGATACGAATATATCTTCTGAAGGGATTTGGGCCTTGTTTAGTTCCCAAAATATTTCCCAAAATATTTCAGATTCCCGTCACATCGAATCTTTGGACACATGCATGAAGCATTATATATAGATAAAAAAATAAAACTAATTACACAGTTTAGACGAAATGGACGAGACGAATCTTTTAAGCCCAGTTAGACCATGATCGGATAATAATTGCCAAATAACAACGAAAGTGCTACAGTAGCGCTACAGTTACATTTCCCAAAATATTTCGCGAACTAAACAATGCCTTGGTCTTTTGGTCCGATGACCTGACCTTGACTTTGGATGAGTTTGCTCCAAGTCACCAAGTTTGACAATCCAAGGAGATTGACGTAAAACAAGAAGCAACATGCCTGGACATATGTGTATTCAGAAACAAACTGCAAAACCTGGACAACCTAAACTGGGACATTTTATGGCTTTTGGATAAATAAATAAATGATTTCAAAAGACCACAAAAACATATAAACTGAAATTAGCTATCAGTTTGGCTCGACAAACGTGGCAGAACCGCCTAATCTAATGTCCTCCCAAGAGTACTTGTCTTCCATTATACACTAAGTATCCAAGAGAGAGCACTAAACTCTGCGATTCCGTCGAGCACACCCAACGAGAGAACTCGAAAGTCCACATTTTACCTCAGGATCATAAATGAGAGATAAAGCTTACAATATCTTTGTCATTTCTTACATCACTTTTAGTACAACATCATAGTAATCCATCATTTGATTATAACAGCGGAATGTAATTATTATCAGAGTTTTAGCGGAATGGAAATCATTTAAGGTCAAGTTAAACATTATCATAAAGAACATTTAAATACATGAAATAATAACATGTTATGAATTTTTTCCTTTGAAAACATTTTTTGTGGGAGTTTAAATAAACTATATGTCCGCACGTAAAGGAAATCATCGCTGAGCCCACCAGGAGGTTTCCACACACAAGTGTTAGCTCCAGTTGTTCCTGTTACCTGCAATAGGGTAGAATAAACCCTGAGTACTCAATTGTACTCCGCAAGACTTACCCGTCAGAAGGAAAGAAAAGACTCCAAGGATATGCAAGTCTATCTGACCGGTGGTTTATTGCAGCTGCAGGAAACATTATTAAAGGTGCATCCTTATAATCAATTTTTATTAGCAGTCATCAGTAGTTCATTAACCAACCATTCTAGGTAAACACTTGTTCTACTTTCAAGCAAAGATTGAGCCATCAGAACCATCTTTCCATCTTTCATCTTTCAGTTCTTACTACGGTGCCAGAGTGCAGTCAAGTCGTACCGTCACGTAGAAACGGCGATTCGCGAATCAATGTGCTCAGCTAGGTACCCTGAAAAACACACGCCTCGCTTGCACCCCAGGTACAAGCGATACCAACCCATTCCACTCCTGTCACGGGTTCCAGGTCCCCATCCACACTTGGACTCCAAGCCCCCACACTTGAGGCCCGGCCTCAAAGTGGTGCTTAGACCTCCACCTATCCCCGCCTTCAATCAGTCGGTCTGGAAAGAGCCGGAGCCCATGACAAGAGAGTAACAAGCATTCCCGCTCCCATAAGCAAGTATGTGCTCGGGATAATAAATCTGTGACTTGACCGGGGGTCCAGTGCAACGAACGGTCCTTAATCGACACAGGCGGGACAAATGCAACCAGAGCCTCGCTCGGATTGCCCAACCAAGTCCGTATCCAATTCCAAGTACAGTCCCGCCCGGTCCCATATATATTCCATGTGATACTAACATGATAATAGTAACAATAATATATTTCCTATCTCTCGCGAGTGACAGGCAATGACTCGACTTCTACCGGAGTCCTGTAGCATAGCAATCTATACGATCCTGATATACTAGTAAGACTCATGGGATCAGGATATATATATATATATATATATATATATATATATATATATATATATATATATATATATGCAAGTGAGTTTCATTTAACTCCTTAAAACTTAATGCACAAGCATAAAATAAAGTGCAAAATAATAGGGGTTATACACCGGGGCTTGCCTGGGTAAACATATAACCAAATGTTAGTATGCCATCTCCGGGCACGTTCACCAAGGCACCATCTTTTAGGTTAACACCAAGTCCTCCGGTTGATCCATCGATCCATCATCGTTCCTATTATGAGATTTGCGGATGCAACGCAAAGACGTAAATAGACACGCTAATTGAAATGATGAGAACACGGTACGCTTCGCAAGCTAACGAGTTACTTAACGTACTAGGCTACTCACCCATGTTATCGAATAAGACAATATTTTCCCAACAAGCATTTTAGTTACACAAACCCACAACGTTGCTTTATTCCTTTTATCAATTTAATAAATATTTAAACTAGGGCTCATTAGCTATTCTAACAACTAATTATTTTAGAACTACAAAAAATACAAAGAGTAGCTAATAATATTATAAAGTTATTGTAAAATTTTTCAGGCTAACGCTATCACCGTATTGCCACAAAAATTCGTACAAGTTTATATCATAAGACACTAAGCATCTTAGTTTAATTATAGAACTCCTACAAATACTATAATTACATGTGAACAAAATATTCTAGCAGCTAGATCATGATTTTAGGAGTTTAACAGAATTCATTTCACTATTTTTAAATCCCTACAAAATTTGATATTGCATTAACAAGCTTACCCTAGAGGCTAATTTGAAAATCGCTTTAGAAAATTGGAAAGGGCCGGCGGCAACTATTCGGCCCAGCGGCCCAAACGGCACACGCGGGAGCAGCCGAGCGCGCAGCAAGCCGGCCCACCAGCAGCCTGCAGCGGGAAGCCCACGCGCACTTGAAAGCCCAAGTTTGATTTTGGTAATTAATGACACCAAGTTGCTAATGCCATGTATTAAGTGTTTTGAGTTAGGCATAAGCAATACATGTGATGAAGGTGTACGTGGCAAGGAGTGGTGGTCACAAGATCACAAAGAAATGGTGCATGGACATAAAATGTCGATCATGGTGGAGATGCACATAATATGGTAGACTTGATGATCAAGTGGAAGAGAAGGATCTAAGAGCGCAAGGCAAAGGTATAACCATAGGGTTTTTCTTTTGCCGGTCTAAGTTGAGTAGAGAAGTGATTGACCGGATTTAGGATACATAGCCGACTATCAAGAGGGGCAATCACGGTTAGCTCGGGAATCAAGTGCCACTAGATCAATGTCTTGACCATATGCATTAGGATCTAGTAGAGAGCTAACATAACGCCTTGAAAATATTTGTAAAATGCTAACACACATGCACATGGTGTTATACACATGGTGGTGTTAGCACCTTTGCGAAGGCGGTGGTGTTTGAGTGGTAGTGATGGGTTTGGGGTTCGCTCTCCCTCCCGCCGAGCCTGCGAGTGCGGGATTCAGGCGTTTTTGAGGAAATGAAATGCCTATTTTCTATTGCGCCGGAGGTGAGAAAAGGTGGCGAAAGTCCGAAATGATTATCACTGAAAAAAACAGTGACCGGACACTGTGGTCGGAGTGACCGGACGCGGCGGACGCGTCCGGTCAGTTCAAACTACAGACAGACGCGTGCGTGAGAGGGTAGCGGACCGGCGCATCCGGTCCCTCGCGGAACCGGAGCGTCCGGTCACGCACCCAGGAGTTCAGCACGGAGGGCAGTTGCGATCGGACGCGGTGGCGCGTCCGGTCACGTTCGACCGGACGCGTCCGGTCATGAGTGGACCGTTACTGAACTCCGATCGGACGCGGCTGGCGCGTCCGGTCACATACGATCGGACGCGTCCGGTCGCGGTGGGAGCTTACTGGAACGCGACCGGACGCTGGCACTGTCGCGTCCGGTCAAACGTTTGAGCGCGTCCGGTCACGACAACGGCTAGTTCTGACACGCACTGTTTTCGCTTGTCCTGTAGTGACCGGACGCGTCCGGTCACCCTGACCGGAGCGTCCGGTCAGCTCGTTTTGAACTGCGTCGTCTGGTAACGGCTAGCTGCGTACCCCTTCGTTATAAATAGATGTTGGCCGGGGTTTGAGGGCAACTCTTGCACATTTTGAGACCTAGAGACATCCTTTGAGCTAGAGAACAACCCCTCCACTCATCTCTTTGCTTGGTTGCACATCTTGAGTGAGATTGAGTGAGATTCAGGTGCATTGCTTAAGAGTTGCATTCTAGAGGCACTTGATCTTTGAGTTGCTGCGGATTTCTTGTTACTCTTCCGTGTTTCCCGACACGGTAGATGGCTTGGAGCAGCGAAGGTGATTGAGCTCGTAATTGGAGATTGTTAGAACCCTCACCTAGTGTTGTAAGGGGTTCTTGATCCTTCCCCGCGGGAGTTCGCAAATTGGATACTCTAGTGGAGCTCGTGGCTTGGAGGATCCCCATCTTGTGTGCGGTTGTACGGCGCCCGCCGAGGGCTCGACTCTTGATAGTCGATTAGCTCGCGAACCGACAAGTGGGTGTATCGCCACAACGAGGAGTAGCTTGCCGGGAAGCAAGTGAACCTCGGTAAAAATCTTGTGTCATCTATTTGCCGAGGATTTCTCTTGTGGTTGATCATTGTGATTGATTCTTCGAGTGCATTACTTCTCTACATCGTTGGTATAAGAATCAAGTCACTTGCTCTTTACTTTCTTGTACTTACCCTAGTGTAGTTTGCTTAGTGTAGCTTTTATCATATAGCCTAGTGACTTAGTCTTGTTGGTGTGTTAGAGATCATAGCCTTACTTCACTAGAATTGTATAGGTGCCTTGCATAGTGTAGTTGAGCTAGTGCTAGAATTAGCTTAGCCATCTTTTGTTCTAACGTGATTGTTTAGTGAAGCTTGTAGATTTTTAAATAGGCTATTCACCCCCCTCTAGCCATTTGGACCTTACAGCACTGCACAAACCAGACTAAAACCATTTCGCAGCGGTCGGGTCCCTGAGCGGGCGCACGACGTGCGAGCGACGGCGGCGCTGCCGCAGCAGCTTTTTCCGGCCGGGAAGGGGTCGCCAGCGGCCACGCAAGGGCCGACGTTCTATGCCACCTACGAGCATCCGAAAAGGGGCGGAGGCACAGAACAAGGCACGTTGCGACCAGGCTAGCCACAGTAGCGGCCATGGCCATCCGGTTCAAGGTCGTGGCGCGGACGTTCCAGTGAACGAGGAGGGCGGGGAAGGGAAAGAAGTGGTGTGCGAGCACTAGTGGCATACCGCGCGGACGGCCAAAGTGTTGGTGCGGACGGGGAGGTCCCATGTGGTGCTGGCCACGTGCGCGGTGAAGGGGACGGCGACGCACCGAGCTGGCACCCGCGCGCCACTCCATCTCCGGCGATGTCTCCAGCCAAGCTACTGCGAGCATCGACAACGGACGATCAAGGGCAGTCCAAGTGTACGAGCAATCGAGCTAAGGATGATCGTGGGAGCTTACCCCCCCCCCCAACGTGCTCTGTCTCGGCGGTGAGCTAATCGGCGGGCAAGGAAACGTCAAACTGGCTGGCAACCGTGCACTTCAGGTTCTCGATGTGGGTTGGAAAGCTAGAAAACCTCCATGGTGGTCCTCGGGTGCAAGGAATTGGGTTGGGATGGTCGGGGCTACGCGAATTTGTAGGTCGAAGACAGCTCTGCTTCGGCCATGCCGTGGAGCGTGGCGACGACTTAGCTGGTTCGGTCGAGGCCCTAGGTCGACTTACACAGAGCCAGTGGCGTGCATCGGGGATAAGCACCGTGAGCTCGTCGTCTAACATTGGGACAGGGCGACCTTGACTCGGCAGGGACGTGTCGTGTGTACAGAGATGGGACGACCTGCCCATGGCGTAATGTGGGGAGCAAGGCGGGGTAGTGACGCGTCGCAACGCCGTAACGACCGGGGTCATTGACCTAGACTAGGCGGCAGGTCCGAGCT
This sequence comes from Saccharum spontaneum, assembly GCA_022457205.1. NCBI lineage: Eukaryota > Viridiplantae > Streptophyta > Magnoliopsida > Poales > Poaceae > Saccharum > Saccharum spontaneum. Next base: position 26,364,608 of record CM039585.1, on the reverse strand, counting down.
CGAGCTCCGCCCTCGTCTTGATAGGATGTGGCAGGCGCTGGCGTGCACGGGTGGCCACGGTGCAACGGCCTTGGCCGGCTGCAGCAGCGGCAGAGGCACGCAGCCACGTGCGGTGGCGATGTGTGCGCGGCAGCTCAGCATGGCGACGCACGAGAGCACGGTCGGGCGCAGCGGGCAGCAGTGCGCGGCACAGCCGCGGCAGGGCAGCGCGACGACCGGGGGAGCAGAGTAGCCCGTGAGCGCCCGAGCATGCGGTGATCGCGCACACCATGCCAGATGGCCAGAATAGTGCGTTGCACGAAATTTGAAGCGTGCCAACCGTCGAACCTAGCTCGGTTGAGGCTAAACCAACTCTTCTGCCCTCAAGATGGCCCTAACAGCTTTCCAAAGAAACAAATAGCATGACAAAAGGATGACCAGAGAGGGAGATATACAGGCGCCAACCTTCGCCAAGCTGAACACCAGAACGCGAACAGAGAGCCAAATCACGGTTCACAGCGTGCTCTAAGTAGTTTAGGGCAAATTTTTACGAGAACAACGCTACAATCTTCTTCAACCAATCTTCTTTGGTTACTTTCTATTGTACAACCAATTTGATGTCGCAAGCAAGCACGAAAACTTTTAGCAGTGCAAATGTTGAACACAAGATGTACTTCACTCAGCCATCTACTTTGAACTGAACATTTGTAACTTAGCCAGCTATCTGAATTGACGGCCAGGACACAGCTAAAACATTAGTTAGTTTTAACTATCTCAACTTCAGAGTTCAGACCTACTGCTTTTTTGAAACAGAATAGTACCTCAACTTCATGCATGGTAACACTAATTCACATATATTTGTGATCATCATCAATCGATAGGTCGTCATCTTAAGAGTACCACGTCGTTTAAAATTCTTCTTGCACTCTTTGATCAAATGTTTTAGACGGAGAATCACCATGAGCACAGCAATCCCTGGAAAGTTTCAGCACCAGCTTCTCGCTGCACCTCACCAGTAATAATGCAAATGTCAACTCGCGAGAAGATATGTGAAGATAACCTCACCCACATCAGACTAGCATATGATGTGGGAACAGAAACAGCAAACCATCACACATAGCACACACATATATATTGGGTTTTCCGCACCTGATATCTCCCCTATTACCAATATGCTTCCGCCGACATTCCACGTCATACTTACATATAGCATAGAAGTTTATTTTCAACCAAGCTAACATATATATGGTAGCATTCCGATCCTACTTAAAACTAGCATTGCAGAACGAGCATCGTTTCCAACTGTATTTTCCCCCAAAAGCAACCGAGGTCAAGACTCAAAAGATGAGAAACGCAGCTGCACTGCTCTTTGGCTCTAATTCGGTTTTGGACACTGGTTGTTCTAAACAAAGGCAAAAAGTTTCCTATGATTCTTCCAGGATTTACATCCACCTTAACTGTCGGGAAAGCGAGCACAGATCCTACGCTTTATGGGAGATCTGCAGGATGGGCATTCGGTCATGCCCCCCATCCTGATGGCGTTGGTTGCAGCCTGCACAAACAACCTGATGCCCGCATGGGAGGAAAACCACTGAAACCTCCTCTTCCAAGCACATGGCACATTCTTGCTCCCGCTGTACAGAATCAATCACAAAACCTGGACGGCCCATGAAGTTTGTGATGCTCAGAGGCTTGTTTCTGCTAGACATTTCAGCTATCTGCTGTGTCAGATTCTTGATACTGGTCTGCAGCCATTCCTGGTCGTTGCGCGCTTTCAGCAACAGATGGCTAGACTTTGCTCTTCCTGATGTCTCAATCCTCTGAAGCTCAGTTCTTTCAAAGTTGACCTGCTTCATAAGTGCATCTATCATCTTCTCTCCTTCCTGGCACCTTTTCTGCAGTGATTACGGCCAAAGGTCACAAAGCAGTCTTTGGGCAGGTACATAAACAAGTTAAGGGAAATGAATAAAAAGCTTGGCAACAGCATTAACTTATGGTAGACTATGTACAAGCAAAGTAATGTCAAATTTTGAGATTTTTCATCTAAGCGTCAACAAAAGGTTAGTGCTGGTAATCATCCAATCGTTGTCCACATAATATGTGTTGGGCAGTTGAAATCAGAAAGTGTGACCAGCATGATGACACAAGAAGTAATAATGCCGAGAGCAGAGCTAAGTGAGGCCCAGAGAGTCCAGATAATCAATGAACGAACATTATGTATTTATGTAGTTGTTGATAAACGTGACATCTCAAGCACCATGGTGGCAAAGACCATAGTGTGTGTGTCATTATTTTTGTATCCTAAAGCAAAACAGATAGAACCTGGCAATCCTGAGGTCCCAAATGAGGAAATGCACATTTCTATAGAGTTTGGTAAGACAAGTTCCCAAAATTAGTTAGGAAAACATAATTGTAGTTTCCTGTCAATATTCATTTTACAGACAAAAAACGATATCACCAAACAAAACACATACATATATATTATATTGTAGATATAAATGGGCAAACATTTCATATGCAGAAAATCACTCAACACAACATATTTTGAAAAAATAGACAGACAATCTATCAAACTAAATAGGATTCTTGTGAGTGAAAATTCAGTTAGATTGTTAAAAAAATTATCCCATCAGTTCATAAATCTTGGTCATTTTAGAAAGCATGCAGTAAAAAAAATCTAACACTTTGACCATTAAACACTAATTACAAATAAACTGCTTGGATTTACATTTTCACAACATAAAAATTTACAAAATTTGACTGGTATTCTCAGGTACAAAGTAGCTGTGAAAATTGTATTTGGAGACCATGTACAGTCATATAAACAAATAAGGGGGCTATAAGAAAGCCAACAAAATAACGTGTACATGACAACAGAAAATTTGAAGACACAAGGTTGGTCAAATTGGAATACCGTTAATACGTCTTCATGTCTTCTAGCTTGCTCAAGACTTTGCAGAAGCTTGGATAGTTTATTCCTTTCAGCAGCAATCTCCTCCTGCAAACGGATCTTCTCTGTCTCCATGGACTTCAGTCTGTTCATGGCCTCAGTTTTCTTGCTTAAAATGCTAGCCAAACTTGCATCAGATTGCTCTCCCTGTAGCTGGACAGCTTTCTTCTCACGCCTACAAAGTGAAATCTTATCTGTAAGCTCCTGGACAAGGGAATTAACACGATCAAGCTCACAAGAAGTACTGTCTATTGCCCTTTGTGTCTCCTCAAGCCTCTTCCTTGTAAACACATTAGGCTCTTCAAAGTCTGCCTTATCCTTTTTAAGAGAGAAAAGTACAGTCCTTTCATTTACCAGCCTATTTGTTGACTGCATCACCCTCTCATTAGCCCAATCTGTCCAAACTTGCACCTCCAGCTTTAACTCACCCAAGCGCTGGACTAGTTTTAGAGCCAACTCCTCTTTTCTATCTTTTGGAACCCAAGTGGTCTGCAAGCCTTCACGTGAGAAATGAAATTCAAAGCCCTCTGCAGGAGTATTTGGGAAAGAGAAGTGTACACCAGGTTCCATTCGCTGCCTAGGCTCTGCCTTGCCCATTGCACTAGATGATGAGTTGGAGGAACAGCTAGGAGGATAAGAAAGTGATCCAATTGAAACCACTGCTGGAGAATATCCTCTTTTGACCGAGCAAGGTCCAGAACGAGGTTTAGTTGGAACTAACATGGATGTTTGTGAGTCCTTTTCACTGGCTACCTCTGAAGTGCCTGCCAAAGTGCTATGCGCAGATGCAAGGAATGCCGTTAATGTTTTATTCTCTTTTAGCATTCTTAATGATGTTTTACTTATAATACCCTTGACTAGTGGGATGTTCTTGAAAACTACCAAATCCTTCCCTGAGTCTTTCTGAGATTTCATGGAATTTGTCTTACTACGCTTGCCTTTAGTTTCCTTTTTGTTAACAGCCCTAGCCACTGAAGGAGAACTTTCATCTTGAGCAGAAGGAGCATCTTGGTTTTTCCCTCCAAACTTTTGAAATGAAACTATATAATTTGTCAGAAAATTGCTCCACGTCATTTCTAATGCTTCAGATTGAGGTGGCTCGAATAGTGCAGGCGATTCTGTGGCACTGCAACTATATTCTTCTGATAACTCATTTACACTCTCACGACCTTCACATAAGTCACTCTGACTATGAGCATAGCCTTCTGATTGTCCATTCCCATAACTACTCATGGGAGCAAAAGCTGCACAAGCTATAGATATATCCATGTTACACAGCAGAATGCACCACAGTGCATCTCCCAAGGTGAAAAATGGACAGTATTTCTTAAGCAAACTTGATGCATTGCAAAGAAAATACAAACCCAACATGTGCAGAACTGTGTCAACATTCTCACTGTAGGAATGATCAACCAAATGGTTGCCACTCTGTAGCAATGTGCGTGCATGCTCAGCGATCTTAGTGATAGGTCCATCAAACTGATAACAGAGTGCAGAGTCCACGACAGCATTTACAACAGCATCCTCAGTGTACCCTTGACAGGATAAGATATCAACTGCAGTCTTGAAGAACATGTGCAAGCTATTCAGTGCAACATCTCTTAGGTCATTGCAGCCTACATATCTAAAGCCATACAGCCCAACAACAACCTCCTTGCTCCAATCCAAATCAATATCCTTAGGGGTCACATGCTCAGCAATGAACGCTTGTACACTTAACCATGACTGCTCCAGCTTCACATGAATCAAAGACAAATCACCATTGACAGGACTCGCTTGCATTTCGGCTGCAGTAAAATCTGGACCTAATTTTATGTCACTACTTTTGTCATCTCTTTCTCCAACATGTGAACAGTATGGGTTGCTGCCATTGCCAGCAGCACCCATTGCCAGGGTATGCTTATCTGGCAAAAACCACTGAATAAGGAGAATACAACCAAGAATACAATGAAGCAAGGGAGTAACTTGTAACTGCCTGTAGGACTGAATTGTTAGAACAATTAGAAGTTGAAAGCAAGAGAGTAACACTACCTGAAGGAATGAATTGTGAGAACAATTAAAGGTAATGACACTTAGCTATGGCAATTAACGTGCACACATGTGGAGCAACAAAGTCACATGTTTCATTAGTTGATATAACAATGACGTCCATTTCCTTCAATATTTCAGGTGTAAGATAAAACTAAAAAACGACGACATTAAGACATGGTTGTGCCGAGCAAATGGGGACCTCTGTTGCATGAAACTGTCTAGCGCATTGACAAGCACAGTTCCCAGATTGCAGATGAGAAAAGGTAGGAAATTGAGCTCTTAAGGACTGCATCAGTCGAAAGAAAATAATATCTGTTTATGCAGTGAGTAATACCCATACTACCAAACTAAAAACTAGGGCTGCTATCTACAAAAACCATAACCAAACTAAAAACTAGGACTGCTATCTGTTGGAAAGTGATTCTCTATTGATTAGGGCTAACCCTAGAAGGGTAGCTATATAGGTTCCATACATGGGCCTTAGCCTCATGGGCCTAAACACATACTCCAACACCCCCCGCAGTCTGAATTACCGGCGCAGCGGAGTTCAAGGCTGAACAAGAAAGAACACACACAACCCCTCCACAGACGCAACTAGCCACCGGTGATGTTGAGGCTGGAGCGAAACTCGGCGAAGGTCGAGGACGGGAGGCCTTTGGTGAAGAGGTCCGCAAACTGGAAGGTCGTCGGAACATGAAGGACCCGCACCTCGCCCATGGCCACCCGATCACGGACAAAGTGGAGGTCGATCTCCACATGCTTCGTCCGCTGGTGCTGGATGGGGTTGGTGGAGAGGTAGACCGCACTGACGTTGTCGCAGTAGATCAGGGTGCTCCGGGAGGGCGGAGTGTGCAGCTCAGCAAGCAGCTGCCTGAGCCAGGCGGCCTCCGCCACGCCGTTAGCAACGGCGCGGTACTCCGTCTCGGCGCTGGACCGGGAGACCACCGGCTGACGCTTGGACGACCAAGACACCAGGTTGCCGCCCAGGAAGACGGCGTAGCGGGAGGTGGAGCGGCGAGTATCCGGGCACCCGGCCCAGTCAGCGTCGGTGTAAACGGCGAGGTCGGTGGAGGAGGCCCGGTGGAGGAGGAGGCCGTAGTCGAGCGTGCCCCGGAGGTAGCGGAGGAGGCGCTTGAGAGCCGTGAGGTGAGGCTCCCGGGGGTCATGCATATGGAGGCAGACCTGCTGAACTGCATAGGTGATGTCCGGCCGGGTGAAGGTGAGGTACTGAAGGGCCCCGGCGAGACTCCTGTACGCAGTGGGATCGGCCACCGGTGGTCCCTCAGCCTCAGACAGCTTGCCCTGAGTGTCGACCGGAGTGGAGCAGGGGTTGCAGTCAGTCATCCCAGCCCGCTCCAGGATGTCCCGAGTGTACTGTCGCTGGTGAAGTAGGAGCCCGGTAGAACGGTGCTCAACAGTGACACCGAGGAAGTGGTGGAGCTCACCCAGATCCTTCATCGCGAACTCCTGCTGGAGAGCGGTGATGATCCCGCGGAGAAGTGGCTCATTGGAGGCGGTGAGGACAATGTCATCAACATAGAGTAGCAAGTATGCAGTGTCGGCTCCATGGTGGTAGACGAACAGGGACGTATCAGACTTGGCCTCCATGAACCCCAGGGTCAGCAAGAAAGCGGCGAACTGGTGGTTCCACGCCCGAGGTGCCTGCTTGAGGCCGTAGAGGGACCTGTTGAGCCGGCAGACCATGTCAGGACGGGTGGTGTCGACGAACCCCGCCGGCTGACTGCAGTACACCGTCTCGGTAAGAAGGCCGTGGAGGAAGGCGTTCTTGACGTCCAGCTGGTGGACGGGCCAAGACCGAGCAAGTGCCAGCGATAGCACGGTACGGACGGTGGCCGGCTTAACCACCGGGCTGAAGGTCTCATCGTAGTCGACGCCAGGGCGCTGAGTGAAACCCCGGAGGACCCATCGAGCCTTGTAGCGCTCGAGAGAGCCGTCGGCCCGGCGCTTGTGGGTCCAAATCCACTTGCCGGTGACGACGTTGGAGCCCGGCGGCCGGGGCACCAACTCCCACGTCTGGCTGGCGAGTAGCGCGGCGTACTCCTCTTCCATCGCGCGGCGCCAGTGAGGGTCCAACAGGGCGTCGCGGACGGAAGAGGGTACCGGAGAGACCACCGCGTCGTCGGTCGAAGCCTCGAGGACACGAGGCGGCAGTGTGCCAGCCGCGTGTCTTGTCACCATCGGGTGAACATGCCGCGGGTGTCGGTGAAGCAGCGGCGGGTGGTAGACCGGCGAGGCACCACGAGCCGACGGGGACTGCGGCGGTGGTGTCGGTGTCCCCGGTGGAGAAGGGAGCGCGAGCGGCGGCGGCCGCGGCCTGCGCTGGTACACCCGTACCGGCGCGGCGAACCTCGACGGAGGTGCCGGGGCAGGTGCCGGGACGGGATCCGGCGTCGGCGACCGACACGACCGCCCCGGGACAGAAGCGGGGGACGAAGGCCCCGGGTCTGCACCAACCGGAGAGGACGGGGCCACGCCCGAGGACGACGGGCCCGGACCCGCTGGGGATCCGGGACAGGGGGCCGGCCCGACGCGCGGCGAAGCGGTACCTGCAGGAGACCACGAAAAAGGTGGCTGGACCACCGGGTCAGTGGGAAACAGGGAGGGTGGGTCAGGTACCGGAGGGGTGGTAGTGCTGGAAAAGGGAAAGACGGACTCATCGAACACCACATGGCGAGAGATGAGAACCCGTCGGGAGGTAAGGTCAAAGCACCGGTACCCCTTGTGATCCGGGGAGTACCCGAGGAAGACAGAGCGTGGAGCGAGGGTCCAGCTTGTGGGAAGAAGTGGCAGCGGTGTTGGGGTAACACGCACACCCAAACACGCGGAGGTGATCGTACCGAGGCGGGGTACCGAAGAGGGTGTGGTGAGGAGTGGGAGTGGGGCAGGCCGCGGAAGGAAGGCGGTTAAGAAGGTAGGTGGAGGTGTGCAGGCCCTCAGCCCAGAAGCGAGCGGGAAGAGAGGCCTGAAACAGAAGGGTACGCACGGTGTCGTTGGTGGTGCGAATCATCCGCTTAACCTTGCCATTCTGCGAAGAGGTGTATGGACAAGACATGCGGAGCTGAACACCGTGAGAGAGGAAGAAATCTCGGGAGGTGGAGTTATCAAACTCGCGACCATTGTCACACTGGACGGCCTTGATGGTAAGGCCGAACTGTGTGGACACCCAAGTAAAGAAGTGGAGGAGCGTGGTAAACGTATCAGACTTCGCACGGAGAGGAAAAGTCCACGAATAATGCGAAAAATCATCAACAACCACAAGATAGTACTTATAACCAGAAATACTCAGAATAGGAGATGTCCATAGGTCGCAATGTACAAGATTAAAAATACGGGCCGCATGGGAAGTAGAACTAGAAAAATAAAGACGAACATGTCGGCCCAATTGGCACGCATGACACAGTTGCTCATCATGAGCTCGAGTACATGGAAGACCGGAGCTACGACTGAGCTGTATCAGGGCATCACGTCCAGGATGGCCGAGGCGCCGGTGCCAGGTAGTAGAGGAAGTAGAAGCGACGAAGGCAGCTGACAAAACGGGCGGCGAAGAAGACGGAGCCGCCGGGAAGCGAAGGGTGTAAAGGGGCCCGGTGCTGTCACATCGGAGCAGAGGACGCCGGGAAGCCAAATCCTTTATAGTAAGACCAGAAGAGTCAAATTCCACAGAACAAGAATTGTCAGCTGTAAAACGTCGAATAGAAAGAAGATTATGAACCATAGAAGGAGCAACAAGAACATCAGGAAGACGAAAGGAGCCATGAGCACCGGCGGTACCCACAGATGAGACTGGAATACAAGAACCATTTGCGACCATAATGGACGAAGGAAGAGAGGAAGAGGGAGAGTGAATCGACGAAAGTATACCGGGGTCAGGAGTAGTGTGGTAGGTGGCACCCGAATCAGCGATCCACTCGGGTCCAACCGGAGACGTCAGACCCATGGTGCTGAACGAGCGAGTCAGGGCTGCCTGGTCCTATCCAGCGACCCCCGGGAGAGTCCCAGGAGGTGGAGTCCACGCCGTAGCCGGGAAGACGCCGGGTGGAGGACCAGCAGGGGGAGCAGGAGGAGCTCCGGTGAGCATGGCCACCGGTGGACGCGAGTCTGGCCCCAGTGGCGTGGTAGGGCCACATGGAGATGCGCCCAGACCACGGGTTCTGGAAAGAGGGCCATGGTGCCCCCCCTGCGGAACACCTGGTGCCGGGGCCTGGGTATGTCCACCCCGGCCACCCCCGCGACCCCCTCCGCGGCGACGACGACCGCCACGACCCCCCCCACCTCCGCTCGGCCCGGAGGGAGGACCTAGGAGAGACTGCGGCGGTGGAGCGGTCGACCGCGGTGGAGCAGACGGACGCGGCGAAGTAGCAGCCAGGGCCGTCGAGGACGACGAGGACCCCGTGGAAGTGGTGGATCCCGGCTGGAGGCCCTGCGTGAGCTCCTCCATGACAAGATCGTCACGGACCTCCAGGAAGGTGGGGAAGGGCCTCTGGCGGGTGATCCACGTCCGGAGGTGGGCGTAGCGGTCACTGAGCCCCCGGAGGACGTTGAGGACCAAGATGCGATCCTCCACGGGCCACCCGAGGTCCCCCAGGGAGTCCGCCATGCCCTTCATCCGACGGCAGAACTCGCTGACGGCGAGGTCACCCTGGACGAACGTCCGGAAGCTCGCGTCGAGGCGCAGAGCCCGGGCCTCGGCGTTGCCCAGGAACTGACCCTCAAGGGCGAGCCACGCCCGACGCGCGTCAGGAGAGGTGCGAACGAGGTCGTGGAGGTCCAGAGAGATCGTCCCCAGGATCCAAGAGAGGACGATGCTGTCCAGGCGAAACCACGACGGGGTCTGGACGGCGACCGAAGCGTCAACGAGGACGTGGTCGTTGAGGGCGTAGCGGCGAAGAGTGAGAAGCACGAGGTCCCGCCAGCGGGCGTAGGATGGCGACTCCGGCTCGAGGACGACCGGGACGAGGAGGCGAATGTTTTGGACCCCCCGGCCTGGTAGTGAAGCTGAGCCACGAGCGGGTCGGCCGGGTCGTGCCAGAGGACGGCGGTGTGGGAAGCGCGGCGTCCCGGCGAGGCGGAGGAAGTGGCCCCAACATCGGCAGGAGAGGTGAGGAGGTGCTCCGCCTCGGCGATCTGGCGGGCCAGAGCATCGGTCGCATCGCGCTCCCGCTCCCACACGAGTGCAGCGGCGCGCACACGGGCCTGCCCCTCCGCGGTAGCAGCCCGGGCAGCGGCGAGAGCGGCGGCGAGTCCGGAGTCGGGGCGGTGGCCAGGAACGGGCTGCGAAGACGGAGCGGGAAAGAGGAAGGCCGCGCCTTGAGAAGTGATCCCTGCGCCCCCATGCTGCGAACCAGCCGCGGCGGCGAGAGCAGCAGCAAGGGCGGCTCCATCCCCGGCGCCCAAGGGAAGAAGAGGAGTCACTGGAGTGATGAAGGGCGTGGTGAATGGAGCTGTAGTTGCAGCAGTGGTACCGGAGGCATCTAGAGCCCCAGAGGAGGTCCCAGAGGTGGCACCAGAGGAGGCGGCCACCACCAGGCCCCCCCGCTGTCCGGCCCTAGGACAGGGGCGGCCGCTGGTGGCTGCTGGCCCGCAGCTGCCAGAGCCCCGGCGAGCGCGGCTCCCAGGAGTGTAGATGGCGCGGAGGGGGGAAGGGAGGGGGAGCCGCGACCCCCAGCAGCGGCATGGAGAGGGGCGGCGCCACCAGGAGCGGCATGGAGAGGAGCGGCATGGAGAGGGGCGGCGCCACCAGGGAGACCGGCGGTGCCACCAGGAGCGGCCCCAGAGGAGGGAGAACGGAGCAGATCAGCCCAGGATGGGGAGGAGAGGGGAGGGAAAACAGAGAAGTAGGAGGGAGGGGGAGGTGGCCGGCCGGCCATGGCCGCCGGCGGCAGGGAAGGCCGGCGGCTAGGGAGACAGGGGCCGGGGGCTGGGTCTGGTGAGAAAGAAGTGGCTGGATACCATGTTGGAAAGTGATTCTCTATTGATTAGGGCTAACCCTAGAAGGGTAGCTATATAGGTTCCATACATGGGCCACATGGGCCTTAGCCTCATGGGCCTAAACACATACTCCAACACTATCTACAAAAACCATTTCTTATTCTGACAGGAGCAGAGCAGTCATGCATAAGACCCATGCAGTCACCCAGCAGGAGAGTGTAATGTAACAACATAATTAAGAATATTCTATTGAACAATAGTGCCGATTAAATATTCCTATAAGTAGTTAACTACGAAAAGCAAATGATTTTTTTTTGCATAGAAACTAATATGCGAAATTCATCACTGTGCAAACTGAGATTATCGTGACCGATGCAGACAACTTGAAGGCAAAGGTAACATAATCTAACAGGAGTAACAACTGATTCCAGGTGAAACAAGCATGATCAGCCCAACGCCCAAACCAGCAACTACAAGGTAAGTGCGTATTAGGTGTTCCTTCGCAGCGAGGAGATTAATCTAAATACACACATTTCTACAAAACCTATAATGGTGGAACCCTTAGAACCGAAAATTGGAGCCCAGTGGCGGACCTAACGCTGGCCATGGGCACCAAAAAAAAATCTATCTTCTCGCGGAGGAAAATCTAGGTTTGATTGCTCGGAGAAGAAGGTAAAGGGAGCCATCCATCTCCCAGAACAAGCGATTCTTATCTTACAAAGGAAAAAAATCACTCCGAACGAACGAAAAGGGGGAAACAGGGGGCCGTAAAGTCGGGTTCCGCCCGGAGAAAAACAAAATCGAAACCCCCTCCCGACGAAATGCAGGTTGGGGAAAAGGGGGGAGAGGAGGAGGAGGATCGGCGCCGCGGCTCACCTGCGAGGCTCCAGCCGCGAGGGTTTGGGGTTTCCGCCGGCGCCGCGAGACGACAGGGAAGTGGGTTTTGCTGTTTCCGGGGAGACGACAGCCGAGGAGCGTTAATTGCTCCCTTCTCTCTTCTATAAACCCTCCTCACTCTCGTGGAGTCGTGGTGGCGTGGAAGTTGTGGGTGCGGCCTGCGGGTGGTTTCGGCGCCGTACCGGGTGCCGCGGTGTGGGCCGTGTGGCCAAGGGTGTGCCTGACGCTGAATGGTGGCCCCTGCCTTCTGGAGTGCCGGGTGTTTTTTTTCTTTGCTTTTCCTGTCGTAGCAGTGAACCATGGATGGAATTGATTCTTTTATCGAAAATACTTCTGACGGACGTCCGTCCGGCGTCCGGACGCAACTTCCAAACAAAATAAATAAATAAATCCTCATTCATTTGTGCTTATTCCCTTCCAAGCCTACACCTTACTCCTTCGTGCTCCGTTCGGCCCTAAAGTAGCTTGACTGCTCATTCGCCTGCCACCTTCTCCCGCACGCGCTCATCGGGCTACCGCGCCGCGCGCCCTCGATCCCTGCATCGCTCGGCGTGGCTGTTCATCCGTCCGCCCATTCCCCAGCGCACGCTCGTCAGGCTGCCGCATCGTTGCCTTCCCCCATCGCCAACCGCGTCGCGCGCCCTCGCTCCCTACGCCACTCACATGCGTGGCAGTAACCTACGTCGCTTGCTACCTTGCCATTCTCGTCCGCCACCATCGCCATTGGGCGCGCCACTAACTCCTCCATAGCCGCTGGGGTACACGTGTCGTGACGCCTCAGGTCTTCCCCGGTCGAACCAAGGGCACCCATGAAGCATGCGGTGCTGGTGGCGCTCGCGCGCCGCAGCTCACCGCCGGCTCCCATTGCGACAGCCAGAATCGACTAACCGGGCCTTTTCCCTCCCCTATGTTGCACATGTATGTTTCAAATGTTTTAGACGTTTCAGATGTATGTCGTAATTATTTCATCTTGATGTTGCAAAAGTAGATCGGGGAATGTTGCACATGTTTCATATGTTGCAAGTGTTTCAGAAGCATGTTGCAAGCATTTATTCAAAATGTTTCATCTGTTTCCAGACATCTATTGCAATCTTTTATCATCTGGATATTGCATTGTTTCATACATGTTGCAGCAGTATGTTCCAAATGTTTCAGCTGTTTAAGTCTTATGTTGCAGCAAGTGGTTTCATGTTGCAAGCGTGTGTTTCAAATGTTTCATCTACTTTCAGGCGTATGTTGTATTCAAATGTTTTTTATGTTGCAAGTGTGTTATGCTGTACGGCCAGGGGCGAGCGGACTGGGCGAGCGGACTGTTGGGGGGCCGACGGACGGAGCCGCTGGGGCCGACGGACGGTGGTGCTACGGTCGGGGTGCGCTAGGGGCATGCTCGTCCTCAGGTGCACATCTCGGCTCCTAAGTGCTGCCCCCACGAAGAGAGAGGAGGGGGTCAGGGGCGACCGGCGGGCGCAGAGACGCGGCGAAGGCGGACAGGGTCAGGGCAAAGATGGACGGGGCGGCTGCGCGGGCGTCCGGGCGCTAGCCACGCCCTTCTTTTATAGTATATAAAGAAAGTGTTCATGAATAAATAATTCTAAATGCGTTGCATATTCTGTGTCAAAATCACCATAGAATGTGTTTCCACCTTCGAGAATCTCAAAGTGTTTTTAAAAACTTCAAATACGTTTTAGAACATTGACAATGGCATCGTTTTTTTTAGCAAAGAGAGAACTTTATTAGCTAAACAGGCACAGAATCACAATCGGCATCTAGAGGGCTTTGAGCACACGCAGGAGCTCTCCCCAGCTAAGCCACAAAATGTTTACATTGTCTAGCTAATCTTGCTAAAGCATCTGCTACATAGTTACCATCTCTCTTCACTTGAGAAATTCTCCAACTATTAAGTAATCGAGCGAGCCCCTTTGCCTCAATAATGATCGGGCTTAGTTCTTCAAATCTGTCTTCAGCTGTACTCCCCAACTTCGACACGATTTTTGCAGTCAGACTCTAAAATCGCATGTGGCATTCTCCATTGGGTGACCCAACGCAGGCCCTCCGCACATGCCAACACCCTGGCCTCCGCCACACTAGTGCCCCTTTCGAAGTAATGCTATGCCAAGAAGAGTACTTGGCCAGTGCCCTCTCTCGCAATGGGCGATGGCGCCCACGCCCGCGCTCTCAAGTCTGTTCCAAGAAAGACCTATCGAAGTTCAGCTTGATCCAGTCCCCCGAAGGGGGCTCCCAGCAACGCGTGAGTACAGGCGCTTCCCTCGCCTACGGTCCGTGAGTTCTCCTTGCCGACGCTGGTTGCTTCCCTTTGTTATTGTCACATAAGGCCATCTCCCTGCTGCTTGGTAGATTTTCCTGCAGGTTCAGAAGAAAACCAACCGAGTCGGACACCGCCATAGGACCTGCAGCATGCATTATATTATTATGTATGTTCCATGATCTCCACATAAGAAGCAGAATGAGGTCACGTTGATCCTTTGGAGAGCTGTCAGACGCCCAATGTGTCTAGCTCATAGAAATCTGTTGACAACAAAAAATGTCTATTTTGTGAAGTTGTCAAAATGTGTAACGGACTTCACCATTGCGTTCCTCTCATCAAGATGGTCAAAAAAACATATATGGAACGTTCAATTTGGGGGTCCGGATGAGAGAGTTATGCCTCCAAGAAAATGCATGAACTACCAGTACTACCGATGGATGGTGGTAGGTGGCACAGTTTGGCATGAAAATAAACTACCAGTACTACCGGTACTTGACCGGTACTATCGGTAGGGACCGATACTACCGGTGGAGCCTGACCGAAAGTATCAGTAAGTGTTTATTCCGAATCTGACTTTCAGATTTCGAACCGATTTATTTCTAGATCGGTTTTTGGATGAGGGAAACTTAGAAAATAAGCCTTAGAGAGGTTTTCTACTGGGATAAGACCACCCCCTCTATATATATGAGAGGATCATGGCCGATTGAGTTTTCATCTGTCTAATCGTCATACAAACAAATCAATCTACTCCTTTTACCCCTTTTCTCTTCTCCTTCAACCTCCATGTTGTTCATCTCTTGATCCATGACCAAGGATGACGTCCTAGGCTTGCCAGCCGACCTAGGGCAACCCGGTGATATCCTTACCCTAACGGGGTCCCTCCTGGGTAAGAACTTCTACTGTTTCTTTGCTAGTTTGCCTGAAAACTAGCTGGTTCTTCGTCACGTAAGCGTGATTGGTTATCCTTTGGTGGTGTGCTTATAAACCTCTCCGTGCTTCACCATGAAAGAGTGATATCTTGCTGTGTTCTCTGGTCCGTAGCGGCCCGGGCGTCCAATGCCCTTTCTGGTGTGTGATTCGGACCACATCTGACGTCAACATACTTTTTGGCAACTCCGCTAGGGAAGATTTTACTTCGGCTCTACTTTGTAGCCAATTCTTCTTACCCTAGCCTTATGCCTTGTTGATCTATCTTCTTGAGCTCGCCATTACCGTTGCATCTGGCCCAAAAGGCCGATCGCATCTGGTTTTGACCCCTTGTGATTTTGCTTGCAATTTTGCAATGTGTTGCGCTTGACATTGGAAAATTCAACAAGGCAGTCAAGTTCTAAATCATGGAGTACCAAGGTGGTCCATCACAAAACTACTACAATTACCTCGAGGTACAACTTGCAAATGCATCTTATGATCCTAATGGTTATTTTGCAAGTCATATAAGCTCTCATGTTGGTGTTGCTAGCTGTAATGATACTAGATATGCTGCATCAGCTAATACTTTTGATAATGTTCCTCATCATACACATAATAATTATGGATATCATGGTCAAGAGCCAATGTCAACTATGAATTCTTTGAGTTTTGATGCTACTAGCAACATGCAACATGTAAATCTTTGTTCATCGGCTATAAGTTCACAATATGTGGTTCCACCACATGACCTACCGATGAATGAGAGAATTGGCTATGACAATGCTAATTATTTAGCCAATTGCTCTCAAAATTCAGCACCTTATACAAATATTCATATTCATAATTTGGCTTCATATGTTACTTCCAACTTAAGCCGAATTAATGAAAATTTAGTAAGGTGTTTAGGTGTTAATACTCATGATTCGATTTCACGTGTTACTAGTAACCATAGCCGAATCAATGGAAATTCAGCACCATATGCAAAGATCAATGCCCACAATTCGGCTTTCGTATTTCGCTCATGATCAAAGCCAAATTAGTGAAATTTCAGCAAGGCATTCGAGTATTAAAACTCATGATTCGGCTCAACCTATTGCTAATAATTGTAGCCGAACCAATAAAAATTTAGTAATTGGTGCACATGCAAACAATCATGATTCGGCTTCATATGATGCTCTCAAATCAAGCTGAATCGAGAAAGATTTAGCCCACACTAGAAATTCATATGGCTCCTCTAAATGGAAGGTGCCCGCATATCATAGACCGTATCCATTACATATTGATTACTTGAAAACTCCTGATGGTGGGTGGATACCTGATTTTTATGAGTTTAGTGGTGAAGATGATAAGACCGTTGTGGAACACATTAATGTATATATCTCACAATTAGGTTTTGCCGGTAAAGAAGATTATATGAGAATATGTAATTTTCCTTTATTCCTTACCGGTATTGCCTTTGCATGGTTTACATCTTTGCCCCCGTGCACTGTTGGTTCATGGTCTCAATTAGAGGAGCAATTCTATGAATATTTTGGAAAGACTAACGAGAAAAGGCCGATCATAGTTGAGTCATCGGCTAAAATTGGATTGCTAGTGGGCATGAAAGAAAGATTTGATTCGGATGTAAGCAAAGGTTCAGCTACAAAAGCCGAACAACACAATATCCTTTCTGAATCAATCACATCTCAGGAAACAAGTCTTGTTACAGAAAAGCATGGAAAACGACAGAAATCAGCTAGACTTGATTTTTCAGGAGCTAAAGGGGATGTACATTTATCTCGTGATTACTACATCATTGATGGAGATCAAGCCCCTACAAGCAACAAAGGAGGGTTGTCTGCCTACTCAGAATCGACTGAGCCGACTTTGAAATCGGCTAAGCTGACTCCTGCCTGCCCTGAGTCGGCTAGGCCAACTTCCAAGTCAGCCAGGCTGATTGCCCCTGCTGCTATTGTGCCTATTAGTGCCCAAGTCGGCCTAGCCGACTCCCAGTCGGCCAAGACGACTTTTCCGGTTCCGGCAGCCACCAATGTATCTTTGGATGGCTCGATGCCTCTTGTTGATTGGTTTCTGGGGATGAAGAGCAATATCATGCAAATAAAGGACATGCACTTCTCCAACATGATCAACAAGGTAGAAAACACAAATATTTTGCTCAAATTCTAATCCGGTCATACTATTTTAATTTCTGCATCTATTAGAGATATCCTTGCTAATAGTGGTAATAGACCAATTGAGAATAACAATTTATTTGTTGGTGATAAAACAAATTCAGATTCTATCGGCCAACACATTGTGCCATATGGCAAGGCTGATAGTGCTAGTTTGTCAAAGCTAAGGCTTCTCAAAAGCAGCTACAAAGGTGTGGCTGAATGTGTTGATGTTAAATCTGATCTCTTCGTTTGCCTAGCTTTAAAGCCGACTCCACAAAAGAATCGGCTAAAGAAATCAAAATACACCTTTAACTTTACTTTTTGTAATCATGTCTTTGATATCTTGCTCAAGAATAATTTTATTAGAATCATTGATCACAGTGCTTTGCCATCTATTCAAAATTTAGAAGAGCTTACATATTACAAGTGGTACAATTCTTCTGATCATAATACTTCTAACTGCAATGTGTTTCGCCGAGTGATCCAATCGACCATTGATAATGGATGATTGAGATTTTTTGAAGCTCAACAGATGGACCAATTGGATTCAATTGGTCTTGATAGCAAACAGGTTTTGAATCGGCTTGCATTAGCCGATTCACTCAAAGCTCAAGGCTCAAATACCCAAGAGAGAGAGGTGGAGCCCTCAAGTGAAGACAAGGTTGTTGTTCATGAACTACAAAATGAAGATACTCAAGAGAACATCAATATTATCACAATTTCAGACGACACTGGGGGGCAGGTGAAATCTCTCTGACTAGAGCAAAAGCCGATTGACTCCATTGAGCAAGGGGAATCGGCTAAGAATCCTCCTTTGGAACATGTTTGTCAAGATGAAAAGAAGGGGGAGGATGCTCATAAAGCTAATGGAGGTAAGGGTCATGGCAAACAAAGGACTAGAAGACCAGAGCTTAGCTTCGAGAAACTTCTAGCTAAATATGAAAAGATAGGAGAAGCAAATATTGCCAACCGATCAAAGAAAGTCCAATTATCAAAATCACCTCCAAAGCACAAATCTCAAGAGTGGAATTGGCAAGGGAATGGATCTCACACAACAGCAACATATTATCCTTTTGAGCAGCCAATTCCCATGTATTATGGACCACAGCCCACATATTTTCATCCATATTCACTTTGGGGCTGGTTTGATGAAGAGACACATCTGCCATCATATTATAGGCCACAATACATAGAGTATGCAGCTCCTAGATATTTAGAGAAATCATCTTCTTATAAAGACCAATTTGATCAAAATCGGTCCAGAGCTCAAGCAAAGAAGAAAGTGGTAAAACAAGTTTACCGCGTGAAGTATGATGGCCGGAAAGATAAAAGTTCAAATCTAAATTCAACTATTGAAAAGCCGATTACGTTGTTGAAAAATCCGGCTAATGATGGCAAAGAAGTAGAGAAATCATCTATTGATGCTGTAGGTGCCAAATTTGAACAAAAGAAGATGAAAGTGCCTAAAATCAAGAAAGAATTGCCGTTGTCCAAAATAGAAGCGAAACTGACACGCTCAATCGGTTTACCAAAGTGTCAGGAAAAAAAGAAGTTGCAAAAGCTTAGTGCAGAGACGCTCAGAGAAGAAGGCTTTGCTTGGGTTCCTAAAGGAAGTATTCAAGCTCATAAGGATGATGCTCAAGTAAGTGGTGCGACAAAGGCAAAAGAAAGAAGAAGGTTCGAGAAGCAATTGCCAAGTTGGAGGTTTGCATCAAATCATCAAAATCATTGGTCATGGCATTATCCATACTCTCTGCCTATTCCTATATGGAATTCATCCCCTGGTATGCATGGTTATCCCTCAGCTCTTTATTTTGATCCTTGGTATAGATCTGTATGTTTCGGAGGGTTGCCAAATTATTTTGTTTATCAATGATCAAGAGCCGAAATATTTATTTCAGTTATACATACTCTTGTGGATGAATTTATATGGCTGATATTTTGATATCGCCCTTAGTATAAAATATAGCCAATGAATGCTTGTAACCATCGTGCTATTAGAAAAGCCCCCATGGAATTCACTTTGATGATTTTCAGGTCTGGGGGCATGATTTATGTGTTTTGATTTACTTCATGGATGTGATAATATGATTAATCAGCTTGCAAATAAGACCAAGGTGTTGGCATGATAATTATTTCTCACAATGGTGCTATTAGAGACATCAAGCCGATTAAAAATTACATTTGCACCAAAATTTAAGCCGAATGTGATTTTCTTATTCGGCTTGATCATATTGCGATCCATGAGGTATGGCATGTTGAAGCATGCAGTGATTCTTTGCTAGTGGAACAAGTTGCCGGTGAATTTCAATGCTTAGAAGAGTCACTAAAAGTTTGTCTTGATGCTTGCCTTGATATCATTGGTTCTTTTGCCGAATTTCAAATTCGGCATATTTCAAGGCATGAAAATCAAAATGCCAACATGTTAGCTCAGCAAGCATCTGGCACTGATGTTGGTGGGCATAATTTTCATATTCAAGAATAGCCGATGCATGAAGATTTATATTTTTGTCGTGTAAGTGCGGAAGAATCGGCTAAGTGACTGCCCTAGTTGGTCTAGCCGACCCCGATTTTCTGGCAAGCCAGTTGGCTTGGCCGACTCCCCTGTGGCCAGCTCGGCTAATGTGTATGATGAACTCTCAAATCGGCCTAGCAAAACTTCTAGTGATGTTGGGGCCGATTTACATGATTGGAGGACTCCCTTATTGGTATATCTACGAGATCTAAGTGCCAAAGTTGATAAAAGTGTTCGGCGAAGTGCTTTCAAATATGCGTTGCACAATGATGAGCTTTACCGAAGAACCACCGAAGACTTGTTGCTGAAGTGCTTAGGAACTGATCAAGCAAGAATAGCTATGGGAGAAGTCCATGAAGGTATTCGTGGTACGCATCAATCGGCCCCGAAGATGAAGTGGTTATTGCGTAGAGCCGGTTTTTATTGGCCTACTATGATGACCGATTACTTTCGCTACTACAAGGATGTGAAGAGCGTCAAAGGTTTAGAAATATTCAGCTAGTGCCTACTGCTATGCTTCATCCTATAATCAAACCGTAGCCTTTTCGTGGTTGAGGGTTAGACTTTATTGGCCAAATACATCCCCCATCTTCCAAGGGACATCGCTTTGTGTTGGTTGCTACAAATTATTTCACTAAGTGGACCGAAACTGTTCCTTTGAAGAATATGACACATAAGGAGGTTATTGAGTTCATCACTGAGCATATCATTCATAGATTCGGTATACCCCAAATATTAACTACAGATCAAGGGACATCATTTATGTCCAAGGAAGTGAGGGACTTTGCCGAATTATATAAGATCAAGTTGCTCAAATCATCTCCATATTATGCTTAAGCTAATGGCCAAGCTAGGTCTAGTAATAAGACTTTGATCAAGCCTATCAAGAAGAAAATTGAGGAGAATCCAAGAAGGTGGCATGAAGTATTGTCTGAAGCTCTATGGGCACATCGTATTTTAAGGCATGGTGCTACAAAAGTTACTCCTTTTGAGCTAGTATATGGCCAAGAGGCCATGTTGCCCGTCGAAGTGAATTTGGATGCATACAGGCTTGCTAAACAAAATGATCTATCAGCTATTGTGTATCATGATCTAGTGATGGATAATATTGATGAGGTGACTGATGTGAGATTAAAGGCTCTCAAGGAAATAGAGAAAGATAAAGCTCGAGTTGTCAGGGCATACAACAAAAAAGTTAAGAGCAAATCTTTCCAAGTAGGAGAATTACTATAGAAAACCATACTACCTATTGGATCGAAGAGCAATCAATTTGGCAAATGGTCACCTAACTGTGAGGGTCCTTACAAAGTGATCAAAGTCATATACGGTAATTCCTATTTGCTAGAGACATTGCAAGGTGAACGTCTCAAAGTAGCATTCAACTTGAGATACTTGAAAAAGTATTTTCCAAGTGTTTGACAAGAAGCTTAAGTGCTCTCCAAACAATGGCCGATACATGTATCGCCCTTAGAACAAAGATGGCCGATGTATACATCGCCCTTAGTCACCATGCAGCCGATAAGATGGGTATATGTTGACAACCAAAAATGTCCATTTTGTGAAGTTATCAAAATGTGTAATGGACTTCACCATTGCGTTCCTCTCGTCGAGATGGTCAAAAAACATATATAGAACGTCCAATTTGGGGTCCGAATGAGAGAGTTATGCCTCCGAGAAAATGTATGAACTACCGGTACTACCGGTCCGAGATCACCGGTACTATCGGTCCAAGAAGGTTTGGCACAGATATGAACTACCGGTACTACCGGTCTGAGACCGGTACTACTGATGGATGGTGGTAGGTGGCGCAGTTTGACGTGAAAATGAACTACCGGTACTACCGGTAGGGACCGATACTACCGGTAGAGCCTGATCGGAAGTATCGGTAGGTGTTTATTCTGAATCTGACTTTCAGATCTCGAACCGATTTATTTCTAGATCAGTTTTTTAATGAGGAAAACTTATAAAATAAGCCTTAGAGAGGTTTTCTACTGGGATAAGACCACCCCCTCTATATATATGAGAGAATCATGGCCGATTGAGTTCACATCTATCCAATCGTCATACAAACAAATCAATCTACTCCTTTTACCTATTTTCTCTTCTCTTTTAACCTCCATGCTATTCATCCCTTGATCCACGACAAGGATGACGTCCTAGGCTTGCCAGCCAACCTAGGGCAACCCGGTGACGTTCTTGCCCTGACGGGGTCCCTCCCGGACGAGAGCTTCGACGGTTTCTTTGCTAGTTTACCTGAAAACTAGTCGGTTCTTCGTCACGTAAGCGTGATTGGTTATCCTTTGGTGGTTTGCTTGTAAACCTCTCCGTGCTTCACCACGAACGAGTGATATCTTACTGTGTTCTCTGGTCCGTAGCGGCCCGGGCGTCCAATACCCTTTCTGGTGTGTGATTCAGACCACATCCGACGTCAACACAATCCCATAGAGCCTTGGCATGCAGGCACTTTGTAATAACATGGTGGCTGCTTTCAGGCTCCGCACCACATAGATCACAGGCCGTCGTAGCTTCCAAGCAACGCTTGAATTTGTTCAGCTTTGTTGGAAGTATATCCAGGTTCAATCTGTAGGCAAAAAGTCTTGACTTTGGGAGGCTCCTGCGAGTTCCAAATATTTCCCCAAATTTTTCGATCACCCTTATGGGTACCATACACCGAGCTTGCCTCTCTGATTTGTTCCTGCAGTGCTATGTCATATGCTCTTCGCACCAAAAACATTCCAGACTTCTCCGGTTGCCATGCAAGGAAATCCTCTATTCTTCTTGTTGTGAGTGAGATTTTGGCGATAGCCTTGGCATCAACTAGATTGAAGGTGTTACGAATTCGGTGGAGTCCCAATCCGTTCCTTCGGAATTAGACAGTGTTGGGCTGTCCATCCACACGGAGGATGCAATTGAGTCCAGCAAAAACAACCCACAAGCCCAGTATTTTGTGCACTATTGATTTGATCCCTAAATTAACGGTTGAGATTGCTTCTTGGGATGGATAAAAGAAAAACTAGCCTCTATTCTTTGTAAGAGCTGCTGCTGTGAGAAAGGAGAGAACAGAACACACATCACAACGTGAGAGAAGAGAGGAAGAAGGAGAAGCAAATCTGTCCAGATTTGTTGGCTCTGAACCAGTCATCTTCAAGCCGGTGATTGGAGGTTCAAACGTGGTTGGATTGGCACCAAACTTGGTGAGCTCGTTCCTCACTTAGAGCACTTTGATCTATCAAGTTGGTTTTTAGGATTTGTTGAGTAGAGCAACAGATTTGAGAGGGATTTTGTCCGGTTCGGGTCACTGTAGTTTCAGAATAGAGCAATTTTGGTAGATGGTGTCTGATTGAGCTGAAATTTGGTCTGTCGTTAGGGTACTCATGGATCTACATGCCTACACCAAAATAAGTGCACAGTGGAGCTGTAGTTTGTGAGATATGAATTGATTACCGAGGGGGACAAAATCTGTGACTTCTCTGTTTGGCTGTTGTTATTCATGTTGTTAGAAGGTTATGGTCGTAGTTGATGCCAAGTTTGTAACTTGATGAATGTGTTTTCTACTAGTATTATCCATTGTTGATCATAGTGGAAGCTTGGAGTGGACCAGTTGGTCCCGTGGTTTTTACTCCTCACCTTAAGAAGGTTTTTCACGTAAATCGTTGTGTTTATTATGCATGTGATTGTTAATTTTCGCTGCTAATCTGATGATAGATGTTCTGCTCATGATTCACCACAAGATGAGAGATTAATTGTGTATAGATTTTTTCCCTTTTATCCCAACAAACAAATCGGCTACTCATCGAAGACAGTCCCTTCCTCGCAGCGTAGTTACTCTATATGTATCCGCCCTTGGGGTCCAAGGGTCTCTCCAAATGCGAATTTGACTGCCGTCACCAACTCGCCAAATAATACATTTCTTTAGCAAATTCAGGCCATGCGCCCATGCTTTATGGTTTGCCAAGTCAGTTTTGGACGGGTTGGTGCAGAATGCCGTGTCGACTAAGTGCCCTCTCGCGTGGTACCTGGCCTTTAAAATCCTGGCACAAGGGCTGTTTGGGATGGCGACGAGTCTCCAGGCTTGCCGCTCAAGCAAGGCCTGGTTGAAGAGCCTCAAATTTTTGAAACCAAGGCCACCCCAAACATTTTTCAGAATTATCCTGTCTCACGCCAACCAAGCCATCTTCCTCTTACCTTTTTCCACACCCCACCAGAAATCCCGTATCATCCCTGTGAGTTTAGCACGCGTGGCAAGTGAAGCAAATGTCAAACCGCAGCCTAATTGGAGGCAAAGGCTGGATAACCATCGACCAAGCGTGCACGACAGCATATTGGCGAGTGCCTAACTGGCTTGTTAGCCTTTTACTGACAGTGGCTTGCTGTCTCTGAGTTGTCGGTAACTATTCCCTTCATTCATTTTTACTTGCTCCTTTGGGCTTGCTTTAGTTTTCTTGGAACCTAGAGTAATTAAAGATCACTTTTACTGGCATCAAGCTGTTGTAAACTAAATATGTCCGCAGTTACTAGGAATTCTCTCCCAGTAGTGCTACTCAGAATGCTTTTTAATTTTGGTGCCTCTTTTTTTTTTTGCCGTGGTGATTTATTAGCAATGTACTCCACTCTTTCAGAGTTCTCGCTCGACCACTCAAGATAGCTGCTCTGCCTTTTTTCCGGTGTGGCTTTCCTGTTTCCTCCATAGCACAATCTACATGGACCATTTTCAGACGCATCACCACCCCGTGGTTTCTGGCATACAACACTAGCAACCAATAGTCCCAACTCCAAAGTGAGCGCATGCGATGGCTGCTCATGTCGTCGGTAGCGTGCATGTATGGTAAGCCATTTGCACGAATAGCTCACATCAGAAGAAAGATGGTAGAAAATACGGCAACTTACAGAGTCAATTTGCAGAAAGGCAGATCTTTGCCAACCAAATCGTGCAAACTTGGAGGTCACTGCCTTACACCAAGTGCGCAAATCATGCCCTTTTTTTCACGTTGAAAACTTGTGTTTCCAAGTTCAATGTTCTTCTACAGCTTACACCAGTTCGAGTGAACTGCAGCTGCCTTTGACGCCTGTAGATATCATATCATGGTGGTGGATTTCTGATGGATTTACTGGTAGTCATGGAACTGAATAATGTTGCCAGAAAGTATCGCTAATTCAACAAATTAGTCACGTTTGCAGAACTGGTGACGCCCCTGTGTACTTTTCAGAAAGTCACTGCAAGTACTGATCCTTTATCATGCT
Source organism: Saccharum spontaneum (assembly GCA_022457205.1). Classification (NCBI taxonomy): domain Eukaryota; kingdom Viridiplantae; phylum Streptophyta; class Magnoliopsida; order Poales; family Poaceae; genus Saccharum; species Saccharum spontaneum. Next base: position 26,339,718 of record CM039585.1, on the reverse strand, counting down.
CCTGTTTCAAGTTTCAGACAGAAAAAAAAACACACAGCCCAGTTTCCAATTCATAAGGACAGAACCGCTTTGCCAATGCCCACAATAAGTTACAGCTCAGATACAATACATAGGATCTGCCAATGCCGCCACACAATGACAATATGTCACTCAAACAGCTCATCTGGCTGCCTGCTTGGTTCTCACAGGACTGACCCGGTTACCCCATACAAAACCTTCAACACATTTACAAGACGGAACAGTGCATGGTCTCTGGTAGCCAGGTTCTTACAAGGACAATGCAAAAATAATCCAGCAACAAACACACTGTTGTCGGGGCACGAGGCCATCTTTTTGGTGATGTGAGGTATAAATTAATTTTTTTTTGAAAGTAAAGGTATAAATTAAAATGAAAAATGGCATGGGAGTGAATGCCTCATGAGTTAGGTTTGTACAGCGAAGTTCGCGGCGCTTGGCTGTCCCACTTTCTTCATGGAAGCCTTCAGGTCTTTCCTGGATTTGGTGACCCTGGATTTAGTAGCTGATCCAGTCTTTGAAGCGCTCTTTGGAGAACATTGTGCCTCGCTGCTAACATCTTTGGAGTTCCCAATACTGTGACGATGCAACCGGCAGCAACATTTCCTCCCTCTGGTGTATGAGGGGTGTCACTGCAGCTCTTTCTCCATGTCAACTTTGGTGACTTGGCACGAGTTGGAGGTACCTGCAAAAGAAAAGGCAAAAAAAAATGAAGGCTCGCACTAGTACATGCTAAAAGCAGGCAAGCTTATACAGCTTTCCCTTAATTTAATCAACAGGTTACAAGTATAAATTAATGTAAGAAACATATTTTTAAACTGATTGTATATACAATTTATGCTCCTTTTGGTGATTTATGTCAGTATTGGAGTAGGAACATTACAAGTTTGTTTAGTGAGAAAATTTACATTTCTTCTGACCAAGTCGATGATGAAAACGACAATCATTTATTTTGCGAGAATCAAATGCAAAGAGACAATTATGTGTCCAAAAAATTGAAATTTTCAATTATGACCAGACACAAGGAAAATAATGTCATATGCATTTGGAAACCCAGGAATCATGTTGTTTCAACCATATTTTCCTTGCACAAAATATCAAGATACTATATGTTAATGTGAGGTATATAAAAGAATCAGGAACACAAAGGAACAAAATTGGATAAGGACTAGAAAGCAACGCGCGGCGTTGCCGCGTGCACACGTGAAGTGCCTACCATTTTGAGCCAGTTTGGTAATTCGTTTATGTTGCCACGACCTGTTCGTTGCTTTTTTTTATGAAGGATTGATGTATACTGTGGGGGTTTGGATTCTGTAGGTCGTGGAGATTGTTTATAGGCTATGTGTACAGAGGGGCAGGCGCGGCGCGGCGCGGTGGCCCGAGCCACCCGTGGCGCGTGCGGGGGCCCCGGCCACCTCAGCTCGGGCTGGGGACCCCGACATCCCCGGCGACTCCGGCGCGGAGGACGCGAGCAACCTGCGGAGTGGAGTATTCGCGACGCACCAGGAGAGACGAGCTGGACGGACGGGATCAATGGCTAGATCAACATCGACGCGGGAATCGGACGGCTGATAAAAAACAGGCGACGTGGCCCAAAGATTTGCGCGAGCTTGGTTGCAGTTGAGACATGATGTGCTTGCGTATGAGAATGTACGGAATATTATATATCGTATGTGTATTTTTTTGTATGAGTATGTACGTTAGAATTTATATTTTGGGTTGGCGTTAAATTAATTGGCCACTAAAGATCATGAAAAAGGGTATATGAATATTCTCTTTGATATTTTGCGGACCGTCCGCACAGACCCGCTCGGCTCTCGCGCGTCGCCACCCTCGCCGGCGCCGGCGCCGGCGCTCGCCCGCTCCGTGTTGGCCCCAAGGTCAGTCGCTCCTCTGCGACATCCACCCGCATCCTCTGCCTGCTCGCGCGCGGAGCTCCCCCACCCCTGCTTCTGCCTCACGCGCGGGGCCATCCCGGTCCGCCCGCGAGCAGGTTCGAAGAGGGTGCCGCCGGATCCGTCGGAACTGACTGGCCTTCGCTCGGATCCGCCAGTCTTGTCCTGAGCGAGCCTCGCCACTCGCGCTACAATCAATGCTACACTGCTGCTCAAACGGAATGTAGGTCCCCGTTTGCGGAAGTCTCGGGCTTGCAGCCAGCCCGCCTGAAGTAGCAAGTTGACTGCTCCGACCCGCCGGCCCCTGCCCTTGAGACCTTCGTCGGTGTTACATCTTTCCCCATGGCTCGGCAGGTTTCCTCTCCTGGCGCTCTCTTTGCCCTCGAGCAGGACCCTGCTCTTGCGGAGCTGGTGGAAGACTGGAATTTCGCCCCGGGCAAGAGTTTCCAAGCTGAGATTCTTCGCAAGTGCTCTTCTTCGGTGCATCACCCTTTCTCCTCGCCGGATGGTTCTTTCTTCATGATTGTGGTCTTCCGAAGATATCTCTTTCGCTTAACTGAAGAGTCAGTCGCCATGGTTCTTCACTGCTGCTTGGGTGGTTCTCCAGCTGGGTTTCATGTCTCCTACCTGCAAGATCGTCACTTCCGTTTTTCTGTTGCCTCCAAGCTTGTGGGTCTGTTGATTCGTGCTCTTAAGAGAATCATCACTGATCACTTTGATATCTATTTCCACTTGTGGCGAGATGGAGGTGAAAACTGGGAACTTGAAAGGAAAAAATGGGAAAAAGAAGAAGAGGATAGCTGGTCAGCTGTTCTCAATCGCAAGAACGAGCGCAAAATGTCTTCCAAGGAGGTTTCCTTCCACAAAAAGCTTATTCAAGATTCGCCAATTCGTAAATCAGCCCCTACGGAGCTCTCTTCGGTGATCAAGATTGGGAATTTTTTCTGCCCTCTTACGAGGGATCCTAGCAAAGTTTTTTGGTTCTTCTTCGGCCCATCGTGCAATGACTGAAAGAAATTCTGATCATCCCACTACTCAAGCTCACATTACTGACTCAAATGATCCTGGTGTGCTTGATGTTCCCAATGATCAGGGAGCCTTTAGTTCCCTCAATCCCGCTACTGGGCGCACTCATTCTTCAGAGAATAGGCAGTCTGATGTCCCGGTTCAAAAGATCTTTCAAAAACTCAAAAGCGATCTTCGCATTAACAACAATTATGGTTCTGACGCCAACCTGCAGCCACCTAAGAAGCCTATTGTTGGGTCACAGCTTCAAGGTGATCGATTTAACTTCTCCCCAAATCCTACAACACGCCTCTGCTTCAATTGCTTAAGCCCGACTCATCTGGTTAAATATTGCGAGGAGGAAACTCGCTGCATTTATTGTTTTAACTATGGGCACCGAGCTCGAACCTGTGTCAAGCACCGCTTCGACCTCAGGCGTAAATGGGCCATTAAGCCCCGCTCACACCCCTCAGATGAAGCGCAGGATGGAAATAGAGAAGTTAATTCAACTCATTGGTCTCTTGGGCCCAATGTGCAGGCTGACCACTTGCCTTCTCCATTCGGGTCTCAGGTCAAGACCCTTCGCACTCCCTCCGATAGTCTAAGAGACCAAGTTCCTGCTGTTATGGTTGATGCTGCCTCATCCTCTGTTGCCACTGCCATCCTTCATGTCAATATTGATAAGCAGGCTGTGGAGAAAAACAACCTGGTGGAGCAGGTAGTTATTCAACATAACAAAGATCTTACGGTTGGCTGTCCAACTTTGTCTGCTATGGATAACAGCTTAACAACTAATCAAGATGAACATGTTCCAAATATCATGATGATAAACCAAAAGGAAACTGACCAAAACCAAGTTCCTGCAACCAACGATCTTCTTGTGCCTATCATGGACAATAATTTGACAGAGGAACAAAGAGACAGGGAGCAAAGAGAGTTTATCTACAATTTCCTGGCTGCTGGTCTAAAACACTTGGGAATCATGGGGGGCTTGGCCATTCCAAAGTCTCTTATCCAAATTGATCTTGCTGCTTTGGGGATTAGTTCAATCAACATTGTCATCAATGCCCCTGCTCAGAAATCCACTCTTACTATTGCTGACCCTTCAAGCTTGCTGCAGTTAAGCCAAGTCTCTGATAATCAGCAACCTCTGCCAAGCATGCAGGTTCACCCTACTGGTCCTTACACCAGAACTGCGCCCGTCATGAGGGTCTATTTTAGAAGGAAGTACAAAGGCAAAGCAAAAAGCTTTAACAAGCAGACTGTCTTTGTAGAACCCACTCCAGATCATGGCAACATCTTCGTTGACCTCCCTGAAGAATATGTCTCAATTCAACCAATCGATACCTCAAGCATGGAAAGATGCAAGGATAAAGTGGCAAGGAAAAGGAAATGCAACACCCCTACCTCCACACGGAAACTTAGAAGGAGCCCAAGATTCATTGAAAAATTGGATGGCCATAAGCCTACTGTGCTTCCTTCAAAGAAACCAGTTGCCAGAAATAAGACCAAGATTAAGAAAGTCAAGTCTCAATCTGATCTTCTGGGTAACATATTGCTCCCTCCTGTTTGTCAAGCCATTGATTTCCCGGGGCTCACTGATATTTCTAAGTACAAAGAGATTGGTGGTATCTTTCCTGAGATCCCTATTGTAGAAATTCAGAAAGTGGCAACAGAAACGTGCCGTATTGCTCCTTCGGAGGTGACGGCTGAGCTGCTCCTCGCATCAAGGCCTGAAGTTGAAGCTGGCCCAAGCAGGAGTGTCGCTCAAGATATACAATTAAGTGGCCAATGAATCGAAGTCCCTCTAGTCCCACTTTTGTCAGGGAATGCCCTGGTCTATCCTGCGGTATCAAGTTTATGGGTGGTTCTCTATACTCTTGTCAGCCTTATGAGATGTGTGAAATCAGTATCTCCTACTGCTACTCTCTTTCAGCTATGGTTATTGCTTTCAACAACTGCCGTGACTGGGAGCTACAGTTGGTACTTCATTTTTTCATCTGTGTGTGGATTTTCTCATGGTGTGGAGTCCTTTGTGCTTCCTGTTATAGCTTTTGGCTTGGTTTGCTTCTCTCTGGTTTCCCTTCGGGCAGAGAATGGATGACACTTTCAAGTGTGTTTCAATGTATAATAGCAACATTGACAGAACAAAGAGAACCTGGAGCATTCTAAACTGGAATATCAGAGGAATAAATTCAGAGGACAAGTGTAATGCTATTAAAGAAAAAATTGAAGAGAGTGCATGTGCCATCTTTTGTATTCAGGAAACTAAACGTGATCACTTTGACCACTCTTATATCAAGAAGCTTGCTCCTAAACGTTTCGATAAATTTGCTTATTCACCCTCTGAGGGGGCCTCTGGCGGTATTCTGATGGGGTGGAATGGCTCCATTTTCACTGGTGAGATTATTCAAATCAACAAGTTTGCTGTGACAGTCCAATTTACCTCTACTCATAGTGGTCAAATTTGGACCCTTTCCACTGTCTATGGTCCCTGTCAAGGACCTGCCAGAGATGACTTTGTTCAATGGCTTAACAACCTTCAAATTGATGATGATGTCAATTGGATGATTATGGGTGATTTCAATTTCTATAGATCTGTCTCTGATAGGAACAAAGATGGAGCCAACATGAATGACATCATGATCTTCAATGAGATAATCAGCAACCTGGGGCTACTTGAGATTCCTCTCAAAGGAAGAAATTTCACTTGGAGCAATATGCAAAGTGATCCACTTCTAGAGCAAATTGACTGGGTTTTCACCTCTGCTAACTAGACTTGTAACTTTCCTAACACTCTCCTCCTCCCAATGGCCAGGCCAACATCTGATCACATTCCTTGTAAAATTCAAATTGGCACTTCCATCCCAAAGGCCCAAGTCTTCAGATTTGAAAACTTCTGGGTTGACCATCCTAGCTTTTTTGATCTAGTCAATTTAGTTTGGAACACAAATGTCATTGCCTCAAACAGTGCCTCTAGAATCACTGCAAAGTTCAAACTCTTAAGAGCAGCCCTCAAGAGATGGAGTAAAGGCTTGTCAAATCTCAATAACCTGATAAAAAACTGCAATAGCACTTTGGAAGTTCTAGATGCTTTAGAAGAACAAAGAACTCTTTATACCCAAGAGCATAACTTTAGAACAATTTTAAAGGCCCACATCCTAAGACTACTAAGATACAGAAAAGAATATTGGAAGAAGAGATATACTATGAGATGGACTAAATTTGGTGATGAAGGTACAAGGTTTTTCCATGCTGCTACCACTGAGAGGTATAGATTGAACACCATTACTAGTCTTGAAACTGAGGATGGAAGAACTGTGACAGCCCACAATGAGAAAGTTGCTGTGCTTTTAGAAGAATACAAAAAGAGAATAGGTTGCGCTGCCAACCCTAGGATGCTTTACAACCTTGGACAATTGATCCAACCAAGGGAGGATTTGGACCACTTATCAAGTCCATTTTCCACCCATGACATTGATAAAATCATCAAGAAAATGCCTACTGACAAAGCCCCAGGTCCAGATGGTTTTAATGGACGCTTTCTAAAAAGTTGTTGGGACATAATAAAAGAGGACGTCTATACCTTGTGTTTTGACTTCTTCAATGGCACTTTGAATTTGGAAGCCATAAATAGTTCATTCATCACTTTGATTCCTAAAGTTAACAACCCTTCAAGTGTCAATGACTTTAGGCCTATCTCCCTTTTGAACTGTGTCTTAAAGATCATCACAAAGCTTTTGGCTGATCGACTACAAGCTAAGATTATACCCCTGATCCACACAAATCAATACGGCTTCATCAAATCTAGAACAATACAAGATTGTCTTGCTTGGGCCTATGAGTACATCTATCAATGTCAACACTCTAAAAGGGAAATCATCATTTTAAAACTAGACTTTACAAAGGCGTTTGATACTATAGAGCACAACACAATCTTACAAGTAATGAAGCATTTGGGTTTTACTGATAAATGGATTGATTGGACTCAAAGGATCTTGGATTCAGGCTCTTCCTCCATTCTGCTAAATGGTGTTCCAGGTAAACATTTTCACTACCGACGGGGTGTCAGACAAGGTGATCCGTTGTCTCCTTTGCTGTTTGTCCTAGCTGCTGATTTACTCCAATGTATCATCAACAAAGGGCACCGTGATGGCCTCTTTGAAGTCCCCATCCCCTCCTCTGAGCTGGACCAGTACCCTATCATTCAATATGCTGATGATACAATCTTAATCATGAAAGCATCTCAACGTGAACTCTTCACCCTGAAAGGCTTGTTGGAATCTTTCTCCCAATCAACAGGGCTCAGAGTCAACTATAAAAAGTCATGTCTAGTTCCTTTAAACCTATGTGATGGAAAAGCTCAGCAGTTGGCAAGAGTTTTTGGTTGTAAACTTGAATCTCTTCCTTTCACTTATCTTGGTTTACCTTTGGGAACCACCAAACCCCGAGTAGAACATTTTGGTTTTATAATGAGCAAGACAGAAAGGAAACTCACTGCTACCTCTAATTTTTTGACTCATGCTGGAAGGCTACAATTGGTCAATTCAGTTCTTTCCTCCTTACCCACATATGCTATGTGCACCCTACAGATTCCAATAGCTGTTCTAGAGTATATTGATAGAGCAAGAAGACACTGCTTATGGAGAGGATCCGACAGCAATGCTAAGATGAAACCTTTAGTGGCCTGGAAGAAGTGTTGTAAGCACAAAAGAAAAGGAGGACTTGGAGTAATCAATCTTAGAAGCCAAAACAATGCTCTCCTTCTCAAACACCTTGATAAATTCTATAACAAGAAAGACATTCCTTGGGTAAAACTTATCTGGAGTATCCACTATTCAAATGGTCAGGTCCCCCATGCCACAACTGACAAAGGTTCCTTTTGGTGGAAGGATATTTTAAAACTTTGTGATCTGTTTAGAGGAATTGCTAACTACAAGATTGGAGATGGATCTACTATCCTCTTTTGGTCTGACCTTTGGAATGATAATGTTATGCACATCAAGTACCCAAGGTTGTATTCCTTTGCAAAAAACAAAAACATCTCAGTTGCTCAGTTTCTGACAAACAACACTCTGGAGATGCAGTTTCATCTTCCTCTTTCTGAGCAAGCTTATCAAGAATATCAAAGTCTGCAAGATTACTTTCAAACATTTCAGGTGCAACAGGGAGCTAAGGATTCTTGGCATTACATTTGGGGAAACAGTACCTACACCTCTTCTAGGTTCTACAATTTCCCCTTCAGTAATATTCACCCACCTGCCCCCTTCATTTGGATTTGGGACTCCAAGTGCTACAACAAGCTCAGAGTTTTTTCTTGGTTGCTTCTAATGGATAGACTAAATACAAGAAATATTCTCAAAAGGAAAAGGCACAAGCTGGAAGGAAACAACTACAATTGTGTCCTTTGCAACAACAATATGGAAGAAACTGCTTTTCATCTCTTCTTTAGTTGCCCTTTTAGTCAAGCTTGCTGGCAACACCTTGGAATTCAATGGGATTTCACCACTAGCTTCTTCCAGATGATTATTCAAGCCAAACAACAATTTTTTAATCCTTTCTTCATGGAGTTCTTCATCATTGGGGCATGGCAGATTTGGAAACAGAGAAACAACTTTATCTTCGATCGTGGCCGCCCCTCCTTTGATTCTTGGAGACAAAATTTCCTTGACGAGGCTAGGCTTCAAGCTTCTAGATTTTGCGATTCCAAAAGAACAGCTTTTCTTCTCCTTCTTGACCTCTTTGGCTGAGTTTGTTTTCTTTGGCCTTGCTCGGGCCTCCTTTCTTTAGTCTTCCCTTTGTGCAGCTCTTTGACCTCTCTGTACAGTAGTAGTTGTTGTTGTTGTTGTTTTTGTTTTTGGTTTTGTTGAATTGCCAATTAAAGGAAGAGCATACACATGGAGCAACATGCAACAGAATCCACTCCTAGAGCAGCTTGACTGGTTCTTCACCTCGGTGAACTGGACAAATGAGTTCCCTCTGACAGAAGTAGCCCCCCTAGCCAAGATGACATCGGACCATATCCCGTGCAAAATTATGATCAAAACTAGTATTCCCAAATCCAACCTTTTTAGGTTCAAGAACTTATGGACAGAGCACAGTGAGTTCCTAAGCGTTGTGGGGAACTCATGGAATCGGAATGACCAGCATACCAATTCAGCTAACAGTCTTGCGGCCAAGTTCAAAAGGCTCAGATATGCCCTCAAATCATGGAGCAAGAGCCTCTCAAATCTCAACTTGCTGTAATGTTGTTATCCTGTTCTTTGATGCCTTGGAGGAAAGGCGTGTGCTTTTTAACACCGAAAGAAACCTAAGAAACATAGTGAAAGATCAAGTTGCAAAGCTCCTGCATTATAAGCACCTATACTGGAAGAAACGTTACACGGTGAACAGGATCAAACTAGGTGATGAATGTACAAAGTTCTTCCACGCCATGGCCACGATCTCATACAGAAGGAACTCCATCTCACAGCTAACCAACGAAGAAGGGGTAGTGTTTAGTGATCATGCAGGTAAAGCTGACATGATATGGAGCTCTTTCAGAGGAAGGATGGGGGTTACAACCAACCCCACCATGGTCTTCGACCTTGCCGAACTTATCACGCCCCATGAAGACCTCAGCTCACTCGTTGCACCATTTTTAGAATCAGAAATTGAGGGTATTGTGAAGAGAATGCCACCTGACAAGGCCCCGGGCCCTGATGGATTCAATGGACACTTCATCAGAAAGTGCTGGCATCTGATCAGGGCTGATCTCTACCGATTGTGTACAGACTTCTATAGCAGTCAAGCCAATCTAGAGAGCATCAATGACTCACTCATCACGCTAGTCCCCAAAACTCTGAATCCTGAGACAGTCAATGACTACCGGCCAATTTCGCTCCTCAACAGCAGCCTAAAGATCATCACCAAACTTTTAGCTGATCGACTGCAGTCCCAAATCTTGCAATTGGTGCATAAGAACCAGTACGAGTTCATCAGAAGCCGCTTAATCCAAGATTGTCTGGCATGGTGCTTTGAGTACATCCATCAGTGCAAGCAATCGAGACGTGAGGTGATCATTTTAAAGCTTGACTTTGAGAAAGCGTTCGACACAGTTGAGCATCTGACAATTATCAAAATGTTGGAGCACATGGGTTTCCCGCAGAGATGGATTGCCTGGATCAATAATATTCTATCTACAGGCACCTCATCAATTATCTTAAATGGAGTACCAGGCCGGAAATTCAAATGCAGAAGAGGTGTTCGTCAGGGAGACCCCCTCTCCCCATTGATCTTTGTCCTCGCTGCAGAGCTACTTCAAATCCTAGTGAACAGAGCAGCATCGCAAGGTCTCCTATGCCCCCAATTCCCCAAACAAACGCTGACTTCCCTATCGTACAGTATGCCGACGACACCTTACTCGTCATGCAGGCAGACACCAGACAAATATTCTTCCTAAAGGCACTTCTCAGAAGCTTCACGGACTCCACAGGGATGAAGGTCAATTACTCCAAGTCACAGATGCTACCAATCAATGTATCCCAAGACAAAATACAGCTCTTGGCAAGCACATTTGGATGCCAGATTGGTACGTTCCCGTTCACGTATCTAGGTCTGCCCATGGGCACGACAAAACCGCATGTTGAAGATTACACCCCTCTGATGGACAAGATCGAACGAAGACTGACTGCATGCTCGTCCTTGTTGTCTTACTCTGGGAGATTGCAGATGGTTAACTCGGTGCTCACAGCGACAACCACATATGCAATGTGCACGCTCAAGCTGCCAAAGGGTGTGATTGACAACATTGACAGAGCCCGCAAGCAATGCCTTTGGAGAGGCACTAGTACAGAAAAAAGGAGGGAACCTGGCTGCCTGGCCCATAGTTATGAAACCGAAAAACAAAGGAGGTCTGGGGGTTACTAATCTAAATGTGCAGAATGATGCTCTCCTCATAAAACATCTCCACAAGTTTTACAACAAAGCCGATGTGCCATGGGTGAACCTCATTTGGAGTAAGCATTACTCCGACAAGGTACCGCATGCGACCAGGGAGGTCGGTTCCTTTTGGTGGAAGGATGTGCAGAGGTTGAGCATCATCTTCAGAAACATAGCCCGATGTTCCCCTGGTGATGGCACGACAGTCACTTTCTGGGATGACCTCTGGACAGATGATGTGCTAGCACACCGCTTTCCCAGGCTGTTCTCTTTTGCCAGAAATCCCAACATAAGTGTCAACGAAGTCATGTCTGCTGAAGATCTTGACACCATCTTTGTTCTGCCCATCTCACAAGAGGCTTTTGAGGAACTCCAAACGCTCAATGTTTTCCTGTAGTCACAGGCCTTTGATGAAGATAGTAAAGATACCTGGACATATCAATGGGGCAGTGCGACATAATCCTTGAGTAAGTTCTACAAGCTAGCTTTTCAGAGTTTGCCGGCACATCCAGTCTTCACCTGGCTCTGGAAATCCAAGTGCACCCCTAGAGTGAAGTTTTTTGCATGGCTGGTCCTAGTAGACAGATTGAACACTAAAGCAATGCTAAGAAGGAGGAATTTGTCTACAGAGGATGACGATTGCTGCGTCCTTTGCACAGAAGGGATAGATGAGGATTTGGATCATCTATTTTTTTGACTGCCCATTCTCCAAGAGCTGCTGGGAGAAGATTGGCATACAGTGGGACACAAGCCTCAGTTTATACCCAAGAATAGTGCACACAAGGCAGCAGCAGAATATACCTTTTTTCATGGAGGCTATAGTCATTGTTGCTTGGGAGATATGGAAGATCAGAAATGATAGAGTGTTCAACAATGGCCAAGTCCACGTTGACATTTGGTTTAGGAATTTCAAGAGCCAGTGTCTACTTCAATCCCTTCGCTTTAAGGATGATCTAAGATCAGCCTTCTCTTTTTGGCTAGATGCTTATAGTTAATTCCTGTAGTAAGTTTGTACTATCTTAATTTTTTTAATATAAAATGAAGTGTTGTGGGGATCTCCCCCACAGTTTTTGCCTTCAAAAAAATAAAATAAAATCTACAGTGGGGGCCTCCCCTGCTGTATTCACGACTCAAAAAAAGAAAGGGTATATGATAGTGGATTTAAGGTAGTGGAGATATTTTTAGTGCACATGTGGTGGAAACTATAAATTAATCATTCACGAAAAAGTATGGAATTGCTACTGTACCGAATAGAATACAGTAAAACATATGATATTTTGAGTTTAATGCATATATTTGTTCGTAATAAAGTCAACAAGATTGGTTTTGTATTTTTATGTTTTTTGTTTGGTTTTATATGTTTTTTAAGAGATATATGGTTTTTGAAGAAAAGATAAAAACATTAAATAGGGCAAAGAGGTTCGTGGGCCGTTTTTGGCCTATTGAGGCAGGCTGGCCCATTGAGAAGCATGGACTGCGGGTTGATTATTGTAAAGCCCAAGGTTTTTTTGTAAAATTTTCTGTGAGAGGAAGCCGGATTGCGGGTTGATTTCAGCAAAATTCGAGGGCTTTTTTGCAAAATTTCCGGGATTCGTCCGATCCTGGCCGTCCGCCCGGCCGATCGGACGGCCGGGAACGGCCGGCGACGTGGCACGCTCTGGTGCCATAGCTTGGCTCAGGTTTAGAAAGTAAGAGATCCCCCTAACCTTGACTTTAGTGTCTTGGCACCCAAAGAAAAAGCAACATATACAAAGTAAAAACACAAAACTGGAGCTATTGATGCAGCACCAGAGCAATGAATATGAAATTATGAAGAAAATCTAAGGAATTGATGCAGCAGAATAACTTATGAAACTAATTTAACACCTAGAGGTTTCCTTCAGAATGTAAATACCAATTGAACAATGAAAAAAAGTGAATTGATTAAAATAACATAGCAGACAACACAAAATACATTACCTTCTTAAGTTCAACCTTTGGTGGGGGTCCCTCTTGGTAGAAGCTTGGCATGGGTTTTGCTCGGACGACCAAGTTCTTCCTCAATTGTCTTAGAGCTTCTTCTTCCTCTTCCTAGAAAAAAGAAAAGGACAAGAAAGAGAAATAATGGCAACTTTAGTTAACCCAAAAAGATTTAATCAAAAAGAGGATCATAAAGCAGGCTTGGTAAGGAGGAGTTTCGTCGTCTTGGTGGGCAGATAACAAAGCATTTTCATAAGTTAGACTATTGATAAAAACGTGAAAGCGTAATGATGTTTACAAGAGGCATAAAATATGCATGTACAAATGACACGGCAGAAGCATAGTTAGCGCAATCAGGTGAGGGCTATGTGCAGTAACAATATACTAAGAGTAAGTGGACTTCAGATACAAGCATCCTCAACAATTCTAATACTAGTACCTAAAGTTATCAGGCATATAGCTTTTCCCAACAAAAATATCAGATTTTGTGGGATAAAATATTCATTATAAAGACAAATCAATTCATGTACACAAGAAACAACTAAAGTTTCACAAGCTTAAAGTTTAGTGCATGTGTTTATATAAGAAAAGGCTTAACCAATTTAACTATATTGATTGGACAAAGAAGCAACGTTCAAAACCTCGTATAGTTGCTATTATAGCAAACAAGAATGCAAATGGACAAGAAGATGGATAAACCTTCAGAAAAGTTCATTTCTAGGCTTCAAGCATATCCTAACTTGTCTTGTTTCTTGCATTTTACCGCACTAACCAAGCACGATGGAAATAATAAAAATTGCTGTACTGGTCGTTTCCAAAACCTCGAACAGATAGTGTTTCAGTAAGTCAGAGACAAGACACAACTCATATAGAAAAAGTAAGCTCAATGAAGTTCAAAATATTTATACCACAAAATGTGGAGGAAAAAGGGTAGGTTAAATAAAGTTACTCCAAAAATCTAATTCCAGTGCTTCTAAGAATGCATATAGTTTCCAATGTATTAGGAATAGTAATTTTGCAAAAATGGGTGCTCTTCATGATGCCACAAAACAAAACAGACACCAATATTCAGGCAATACCATAAAATAAACCATAGCAGACTTACCCTCTTTCTCGCCTCTGCTTGGAGTTTCTCCTCTTCCAAAGCCTTGTGCTTTCTTCTAATTTTGTGTAAAACTGAAGAATCAACAAAGTTTTGATTACTCAACTGACTCTTTAAAGCCAAATGGCAATCATGATATTGCACCACAAAATTACATTTGTACCTCTCTCTTCTCAGCACGATTAGCACAGACGAATGTAGGTGCAATAGCAACAGTTGTCTTAGTTTTTCCAGCTCTTGCTGAAGTTACAGTTCTATACACAGCTCAAGAAATTGGGGAATACAAATGAAGCAATCTTTTTACGAACAGTCAGTTATAGAGGCATAGAAAAGCGTTCATCCAAAGTTCATATGCATAAGAATATTAAAGAAAAAAGAGACACTAAAAAGACAGAACAATAAGATCCACAGGATAATTCAGCGTGATCCATATTTGAAAAGGAAAAAGGATACGAAGAAGTGACAAAATATGAATCCTTGTCTTGATTGTGGGAAGTATTGTCAGATTAGAGAGGCTTCCTGGGTGTGACTGATGGACTCTGCAAATCCACAAACAGTACAAAGTTTGTCACTAAAGTTGCCTACTTTCATGTCCAAAAGTTAATTCAGCAGCATAAGGCAAATAGAAGACTGTCTGAGAAACAAAGAGAAGTAGATGAAGCCCAAAGGGTACAGTTCAAAGGAGGGTACAGATGACTACCAGACCTTCTTTGCCATGTAGGAGCTACTTTTATCCAAATGTTTTTCCCTGCTGCTGGTGGGATGAGGAATTGGAGCACAATTTCCTGCTCCAGATGACCTTCTTTTAGGTGCAACAGTGCATGCCTCAGGGACAGTATGGCTAGACCCTTGTGTTAGACATACACCTTGCTGTCTAGCTACTGCAGGCTTTGCTGATGAATTGCTGATTGTGTTAGACATACACCTTGCTGTCTAGCTACTGCAGGCTTTGCTGATGAACTCCTGCTGATGAATCAGCTTGAGCAGGTCTGGCTCCACATACGCGTCTTCCTGGCCGTTGCTGTCCATATGTAAGTTCATAGCATAACGGTTCTCGTGCCTTCCTGAAGAATTTTCATCATGGCTACCACTCACAACTTCCTCATGATCAGCATTTCCGTTAGGTGGACATATAACCACACAATCTGATTCTTCATCAGTAGACATATCAACAACTTCTTTCCCATTGCACTGCATTTTTTTTAAAAAAAGCATATACAAATATTTGTGTACTGCAGAATCAGATGGAGCCTCGAAGAGACTCACATATCAAATCATAAAGAATAACAGAACAATAATAGAGTCAAACAGGACTATAACATGGCGCTCCCATTAATTGTTTATAACCAAGAAAAGAACAACTAATTAACTCTTGTATTAGCACATGAGCAGGACTTCTTTCCCTGGTTAATGGTGGCAGCTTGTGCTTCCACTCCAGAGAAGCAAGCTGCTTTTGCCAAATCAGAAATTTCAGCTCTAAGGAGCAAGCTTTGAGCCACTAAAAGAATAAAGAAAATCATCCAAAAATGGACAGATCAAAACAATCTGTTAACATGATAAGTAACTGCTCAACATTGAATGAACCTTGTCGCATTAGTGTATGACCTACTAAACTGTCCAATTTCCAGGTAAGTTTAGACTCGTAATGTTTGAGGAGAAATCTTTTTAGGAGACAGAATCGCAATGTTAGAGTCAAATACACAAATGATGCCTTAGTTAGCATCTTAGAAACGTAGGCAACAAGTCAGTGTAGGTACATAGAAATGGCAAACGCAGGAAAAACTCGAGAAAAAAGAAAGTGACCAAATCAGAGTAGAACGAACAGCTGAACAAGTTCCTATATTATTAAAAAAGGGGGATTTTATCTGCTATTTTTGCAAGGGTTGCAAGGGAAGTGTAGCTCTAATAAAACAGGATACTAGCTCATCAGTTGCTATAAGGAATGAGATAGCCTACCTGATGTTTCGACACTTTCCAGCAGGAAAATATACCCTTGATTCTCCCCATTGTCTCAGAAGGCTGAAATACTATCAAAAGCAAAATCCAAGTCACCTCCTGAAAATGGCACTCAAATTAGGAGCACGTGCCTCTCACTTGACAATGATAACAATTTTAGCTAAACAAAAGCAGTGCATAGGCACCAGTGTCTACAGTGGTTTAACAAAGCCTGCTACTCATTACATATAATTCACAATGCAAGTTTCTTATGAATAACTCAAAAATAGAACCAAAAATTTCATACCTCCAATAACTTCCCTTCCAATTCAAGCTGCTCATACCTCAGGTTCATGCCATAGTTGCAACTGGTATTAGCCTGAGAGCCATTACAAACTAAACAATGGGGCAATTCAATAGCGGAAGGATGTTTTTCCTTCAAATTTGCACACGCAACTTTGCTCATCAGAGTTATGTCATCATGTTGTAGCAGTTAGTATGCTTTCATTGGCTTGCTTTAAACCTTTAACTAGCTCTTGGAACCTCAGGAAGATCACTTTGGTATTGAATTAATACCTTGTGCTGTAAACATCTTGTAGACATGCTATCTCAAATGTACGAACTGACTCCTGCTGGTGTAACAACTTCTAAAGCTTTGAGCAAAAATACTACATTGAAACAATGACAAGAGGCATGCACTTGGTATACACATGTTTTAAAATCAGCTGACTTTGTCATAAGACAAAGGAACAGGTCTTCAACTCCTCAAGAATAGAAAGACGAAAACAGTTTCTTCAGCAAACAAATCAAGGCTGCTGTTATAAAAAAATAAAGGCTAAGGATACAGATGATGACCCTTATTGCAGTGAATCCCCTCATACATATTTTTTTAGATAAAGGATAGTTTATATCCGGCTTCATCTATCAGAAGATAGACTCTGGCCAATTATTACAAACTTCGACGCAAAAGTCAAAACACAACCCCAAAGAGCCATGACTGATAATTCTCAACTAAAACAAGATCAAGCTTATTGGTCCCGCTTAGTCCCCTCATACATATACTTCACAAAAGATCAAGCTTGCAACAACCAAACACTAAAATTTACAAAGACAAGAAGACCTACCAAATACATACTACTGGGTAGATAAGAAACCATATTGTAACTTCTCCAGGCTGAAGACACATCCAAATCATCTTAAGCACAACATGACGCGTCCTAGTTAAGATTAAGAACCTGTTTTCCTCTTTTGGTCACCTTCAGGTTGAGTTCCATCTTAATGGCAGTCCTTCCAATCTGAAATAACACTCACGAAATTATCTTTTCCGTGACAGTGTCAGACTTATTTGCCTTGCTCAACATTTCTCTGAAAAGAGTTAACGCATCCTCTATCCTACCGGCTTCACGGTAGCTATCAATCAAAGTCTTACAGGTAGCAACATCGGGTTTCAATCCAATAGAGAGCATGCCATCAAGTAAAGTATTAAGGATAACAGCATCGGGTTTCAAGCCAATCAAGAGCATATCAAGGAGCTTCAGCACTTCATCCAGTTTACTGGCCAAGAAATATCCATGAATCATTGTAGTGTAGGAAACCACATTAGGTTTTACACCAGCACTTAGCATCAAATCAAAGAGTTTTTGGGCCTCCGAAACCTTTCCTTCTTTGAATAGCTTGTCTATCATTGCAGTGAAGACAACGACAGTAGGACAAATGCCTCTATCCATCATCTCATAAAATAGTTCCTCTGCCTTTTCCCATTTTCCATACATAGAAAAACCATGAATTAGAGTACTAAATATTATGATATTGGGAGACAATCCATCATCAATCAACTGACAGAAATGGGACATTGCATCATCCAGCCGGCCTATCTGGCAAAGCCCATCTATTATTGTACCATAGTTGACTATGTTTGGCATCAATCCTTGCTGCGGTATTTTGTTAAAGTAAGCAATGCCTCATCTAACCTTCCGCATTTACAATATGCGTAGATCTGTATGTTGAAGATATGATGATTAGGTTGGATACTGTTTCTCACCATAAAATCTATGAGCTTTTTCATTTCAACAAGATTTCCTTCGGTTGCATACCCATTGAGCAGACTAACAAAGGTGGCGACATCGGGGTTTTCACCGCTCTGAATCATAGAATTAAAAATCTATCTAGCTTCTGCACACCCTCCAGATTTACAAAGACAGTCTATCAGCATACTATAAGTAACAACATCTGGTTGTTGCCCATCTTTGGACATTTCTTTGAGAATCCTGACCGACTCTTTTAGTTGCCTCAAAGAGAGGTATCCATGGATCAGACTGTTATATGTAGTGCAGTTAGGCATAATATGTTTGTCAAACATCTGTCGAAGGACCTTCTCGGACTTGTCCATTGCTTGAACCTTGCATAGGCCATCGATGATTGAGTTGCAAGTCACGGCATTTGGTGGGATCCCAAGATCAAGCATTTCACGAAATAGGGTGTGAGCTTTCCCCACCTTGCCCTCTTTAAAGAAGCCATGGATTACGATGGTATAAGACACCACATCAGGTCGGTAGTCATCTCCATCCTTGGCCATCATGTGGATCAGCTCGACAGCCTCTTCACACATCTTCTCATCACAAAGCCTCGTGAGAAGAGTGTTGTAGGAGAAGACATTGGGGGTGCAGCACAGCTCTGGCATCCTTTGGAGCACAATATTCATTGCATCAGTCGTCCTCTTCTCAGCACAGAGGGTCCTGAGCAAGGGCGTGAAGGTCATGGCATCTGGCCTCAGTCCCGTCTTAATGATTTGGCCGAATGCGGCGAAGGCGAGGCTCAAGCAACCTGCAACGCAGCAGCAGCTGATGACGACGGCATAGGTTGCTATGCTTGGAGCCACCTTCTTGGCGCCCGCTCGGGCCATGCGGTTGAATAGGGACACGGCGAGCGCAGGACCGTCGCGCACGGTGGAGGAGACCGGGGTGCGAGCGACGGTGGTGAGGAGCTGGGTGAGGGCGTAAACGGAGCCGGGCCTCGCTTGGGGAAGCAACTCGTCGAACAGATCGAGTGCGTCCTCGGGGCCGAGGTCTCCCGAGCGGTAACACCGTCCGACGAACTGCTCCAGCTCCCAGGAAGGGCGGTGGTAGGCCCTCCACCGGCGTGCGGCTGCTGAAACGGCCGGCGGTGGGGAATGCCTTTGGATCGATGGGAGCACCTCGTCGCAGAGTTGGCGCGCGGCCTCGGCGTCCAAACTTCCCGAGCGGAGGCGCCGTCCAATGATCCGCTTCGGCTTCTTCAACCAAGCGGGGGGCGCCCGGCTCGACATGGTCGGCGCCGCCGGTGGGATCCACACGTCGCCCCTCCGATTCGCTGGGAAATGCAGCTCGCAGCTCGCTCGCGCTGGGGATGGTTGATGGTCCGCAGGCACAGTGCGGCGGCGTACTCTGTACTGGTGGTGGGCCCCTGGTGGTGTGGGAGTGGGGAACCCGTGGAGTGGGCCTCTGGGTCTTTTTTCTTTTTTTTTTTACTTCAGGTGAGGTTGGTCTACGGTGAGAGGACTCATCACGTGCTTGGGACTTGGAGAATTCACAGGTTGGCATGTGGTCTTCTTTATGGTTTGACTGAGTAATTCTAAAGTTATTTTTCTATATACTGCCTCCTCCCACAACGAATGTCTTTTTTTTCCTGAGAAGCTAAATATTTCCAACTTTGACCAAATATACATAAAAAGTATTAATATTTATAATGCATAATTAAGGATGGCAGCGGATCGGGTTCGGGGTGGATATCCGTGGGTTTCGAGTCCTGCGGGTTCGGGTTTGGGAATGATTTCTCACCCATGGTTTTCGGTTTCGGTTTCAGATTTGGTATCGGGTTCGGTTTCCCGTGGATATCCAATGGATATCCGAAATAAATCATTTGGAATTAAAACTCATGTTTTGTAATATGCTAATAATAACTTGTTTACTTAGATTATTAAATCTATTCAAAATTGACTCATAAAAATATTTATTATTTGTTGCCTCTTATTTATACATGTGAATATGTGTATATTTATCCGCGGGTTTCGTGTATCCATTCGGGTTTCGGGTATCCGCGGGTTTGGTCTTGGTGATGGATTTCCACCCGAATCGGTGTTTGGTTCGGGTTCGAGTTTCAACTTCGGGTTTCGGTTTTGGATACACGGAGACTTCACCCGATCCGAACCCGACCCGTTGCCATCCTTATGCATAATTAGCATCGTTAGATGAATCACTAAATATATTCTTATAATAATTTTTTTTATAAATATAAATGTTGTTGATATTTTTAAAAACTTAGTCAAATATAAGAAAGTTTGACTGGCATGAATTATGTAACGTCATTCTTTTTGGGATGGAGGGAGTACACGGAAAAATTAGTTTGAGCGCCAAACAATTTGAGGTTGTATGTTTAGATTGTAGACCTAAGCAAGTTGAGCCTGGTTCAGCCCATGGGCCTAGTCCAAGCCCATCAGGTTTTTGCCTGCCCATAAGCCTTAATGGACAGAGCCTAGACAAAGGTTTAGGTACATAGAAAAAATTTCTCGAATCGAGCGATGCAAATAGATCGGATTTGCATGAAATCAGATTTGGATGTCACCTTTTACCATATTTTAATTGGGACTCGAATACGGATACGAATCTTGTCAAACACAAATGCAAAACGAATGTCTCGAATTCAGATTTCTATTCAGATATTTATCAATTAACTCAAAGTGCATATTGTTAAATTCAGCATAGGTGAATAGAACTTTACTACTAAGTTCATCGACCAAAATGAAATAAATCAAAGTACACTTCCAATAATCTCTAATATTGAAGTGAACTAAATTATAATGAATAATATTTAATAAAATGATAGATTAAGTGAAAAAAAAATTGTATAAGAATAGTAGCAACAAGTAGCCATTTTGCTTTATCCCTTTTTCTAATTACAATGGCATCGGTTTACCTCATGTTTACTTCATATATCACGTATCTTCTTCTCCAACAATAACAATGCTTTTTTTATATAAAAGAACTGAATCCGACTTCATCCCTTAGATACAAGGGAATCCGATCACTTAATACAAAAGATTAAACTAATAACATAAAGCACGTTCAACTAAAAACTCAATTATAACATTATTTGGTCATCCACAGGAAACAAAATGCATAATCGTCACTTCTAGCTCCTGGCACTCTCGGTGAATGTTCTTTGTTGTTCTCACATAGTTGTAACTGCGTCCAATATCATAACCAATGTGTTCCCTTAGACAAGACGTATCAAAAAGTTGTAGGTTGGCATTTATAAAAAACAACTTCATTCCTTGTAAGCCATATTAACTCAACAACAACTATGCTAGCAAGTTGTACCCAAATTTTGTATTGGATTCGCTTTCCCGTGGTTGTTCAATCCTAGAAAGAAATATTTAAGTCATACTTTTTCTTCTTATCATGTGTTTGTCTAAAATGCAGGGAAATACTTTAAACTTTGATAAAAGAAATGAGTCAACGAGACAAGAGTCAAGAGAGGCACCGACAAAGGATCTAGCGTTGCTTCTAGTACCCACTACTAATGCTGTGGCCCATCAAAATGAATTAGGGCCTGTTGGAGGATTTTTTTACACCAAAATCTCTATTCATGTATAGAAAAGTTATAAAGGACCTCTTGGATATGTTTTTAGATCCCCTCCTCTAAACTTGAGAGCTCTAAAAACTTTAGAGCATTTTAGCTTAGTTTTGAGATCTAAAGCTTTAATGTGACATGAGCTAAAGTTTATAGCAAATTTAAGACCACTTGTTTGGAGGCTTTAGCTTTAAAATTTATAGGTCTAAAGAGGAGGGATCCAAACATGCCCATAGAGCCTGCTCGACATGGCGCCAAGTCAAATCCAGGAAGGAAGGAAGCACTTCCCATTTTGTTTTTGCTCGTAAATGGTGGATAGTAAGTAGCTTCCCATAAGTTGGATTACACTGACAATTTGTCATATGTCGCTACAATAGAAAGCAGTGAGAGGTTGTTTGTTTTATTTGAGGATGTAATAGTTACTTCCTTTATTTCAAATGCAAGTCATTTAGTGGTCTTAAACTCGACGTTTTCACTTATCAAAAGTTTTGTATTATGAAAAGATATTTTTCATCACAAAGCTTGTAACAAATTAAGAACCACCATATGTTACAGATCTATTAGTTCATATAGGCTAAAATGCATTTTTCAACCTCTAAGTTGCACGTCAGTTTGATTTTCAACAGTGGACACCCTCCAATTGTCAAGATTGGACAAATTTGGTTCTCCAGCGTGTTTCAAATGTCCCGCGTGTTTTTCTAAAAAATAATAAAAATCTAGTTTGATCTCGTAAAATCATAATTAATAAATAAAAAAATTATAAAACTAGTAATTGTTTTCTTCAAAAATATTATCTATACGTTGGTGCTCTATTTATAGTTTTTGGGATATTATTTTTAATAAATGAATAATGAGCATGCCTACAAGAAATAAAGCAATATGAATAGGAATAAAACAGTTTTGAATAACTATACATTGGTCATAAACAGGTAGATAATATTTATAGAAAAAATAATACTAGTTTCATATTTTTATTCAAAATAAATTAATTATGATTTTTAGACATTAAACCTAATTTAATTCTTTTTAGAAAATAATAAGACCACCTTTAAAACCAGTCAGATAGTGTATCCAGTTTTATAATTTAGGATTGGAAAAATATTAGTAATCCTACAACTCGGAGGCTAAAAGTTGTATTTAGTTTACCCTTTTATTATATATTGATGATGGGCCATGTTAGAGAAGTTTGACCGGCTTGATCCTCAAACGACCTACATTTAGAACAAACAAGCACCGTCTAAAATGCTAAGCTGAAAGCAGCAGCCACGGCCCACGGGGGCTTGCGGTGGTGCTGCTGAACTGGTGATAGTACAGACAGAACAAACTTCTTGGTTACTTTTCAAGTTTTCACGTAGAAGAATGCGTGGTTCATGAAACTGGATTAATATAGTATCTCTCAACCAAACATGAGATTTTGAATGATCCCCTAAAAAGGGATAGAATCAACGTATCTCACCTTGTTCACATACCAACGTGTCATCATCCTCTCCTTTTCGGGTGTGGTTGACCCAGTAGGCCAGTTCCATTTAGCGTGATTTGGATCATGGTTTTTTCTTAGCTATTTTTGGTAGTATCAGTGTTTGGATAATCATTTTTTCTTTTAGTTTATACTCTCTCCATTCTAAATTATAAAATATTTTAGTTTTTCAAGATATATATAGTTTTTAATATATACTTAGATATACAATTAAAAGAGCTAAAATATATTGTAATTTGAAATAGACGAAGTATGTCAATCTATATGATATTGACCCTCCGAACTATGGATAGCTCCAAAATAGAGTTTATCCAAACTTGGTTTGACTTAAAATCATACAACCATGTATATGAGTCTCTACAACCATTCGAAATATAGGAGCGGTATATTACAACATTGCAACCTGTGCAAGTTCGAGCTAAAAAGTTCACAGATGACAGAAACATTGGAAAGCTGAAAAAAGAGAGACAAAAAAAAGGAGAAGTTTATCAGCAGATCTGACAAAAACGCCGTCCGTGGGGATCGAACCCACGACCACGTGGTTAAAAGCCACGCGCTCTACCACTGAGCTAGGACGGCTAATTTGACTTTGGAACGTGCGAAATTTATCTGACATAATTATGGAGAAAACAAAGCCATGACGTAACTCCCTTCACTTTAAAATTAACAATATTTTCTAATAAAAAATTAACAATGTTTATGATGTTACATGCAAAACAAGTAATAAAATTTTGATTGTTACTATTATAAGCAAACTACATTCTATATCGTCGAAATAATGCAAAGCAAGGTCTGCTTGAACTTTCAATATATATCTTCTCTTTTGTATTAATTAATCTCCCTTTTTCTCTGATAATAATGATTAAACTTATCCGTATATTTTTCAATAAATTATTATCCCCCTCATTCCCAAGAAAACTACGACTAAAACATACTCTATCCGTCTCTAAATAAATCAATTCGTAGAATCCGTGCAAATGAAACTATCTTAAATTTTTTTACTAACTTTATAAAAAAGAGTAACGACATCTATGATATAAAATGAGCACATTATGAACACCATCTAATGATATTTATTTGATATCATAAAGCTTGACGGATTTTTTTCTAGAAATTTGGTCAAAATTTAAAAAATTGACTTAAGACAACACTAGAAATATAATCTTTTTCAGGGATAGAGGGAGTAGGCCATTTCTCATGTCCGTTTGGGTTAGCGCCCATGATTTGTGGAAGAGCCACGACACTCCTGGTGTTTCACTAGGGAAGCTGGAGACTTTGAACTCCAATTTTGTACCGTCATGAAAAGAAAATCAAAAGTACTAAAATTGCATCTTTCAGCTCACCTAGGACTTTGATCTGCAAGGTCCAATGTTGGACTTTGGACTCAAATGAGAACGGTCTTTTAACACGAACCCATCATGTTTGCCATATAGAATTCAAATTTGAACTTAAAAAAAAACTTGGTACATTGACCATGCATGAGGACCTTTTCTAGGCATACATTGCTATTTCTCATTTGTACAGGTGATTCTTGGTTTTTTTTTGGTGGTATCTCCAAGCATGAATTTTGGTTCATCAGGTACATTAAGGTTGCTGATACCAAACTCGGACGAGAAACTAAGGCCAGTCTCAGTGGGAGTTTCACTAGAGTTTCATTTGCATTTAATAGCCTGCCACATATGTATTTTTTATGACATGTCAACGTTTTAATAAAGAGAGAAGAATTGAGTTTCATGGGGATGAAACTCTCTTGGCACAGTTACCAACTCTCTATGAGTCATAGGATTAAATGTCTATGAAACTATGGAATGAAACTTTCCATTGAGAGTGGGTGTTTCATCCGAGTTTCATTTCATTCTATATGACATGGCAGTCTTGGAAACAACAAAATGAAACTCTCCACTCAGACTGGCCTAAGGCCAGTCTCAATTTAGAGTTTCATTACGTTATTTCCAAGACTGCCATGTCATTTGAAATGAAATGAAATTTAGATGAAACACCTACTCTCAATGGAGAGTTTCATTCCGTGGTTTTATAGGCATTTAATTCCAAGACTTATAGAGAGTTGGTAATCGTGCCAAGAGAGTTTCATCTAGATGAAACTCATTTCTTCTCTCTCTTCTTAAATACACTGCCATATCATCAAAAGTGCCTATGTGGCAACCCATTTAATGCAAATGAAACTCACGTGAAACTCCCACTGAGACTGGCCTAATAAATGGGTTCATCAGCAGGAGAGAATATTAATTGTTCTATGCAACCCAAAAGTTTATATGCTGGTGATAGCGTAGTTTCAGCTTCCTGGAACTTCCAGCACCAAATGGTCAAGTCGTCAAGACTTCTTGCGGTCAGGTTCACAGAAGCTTAGTTACAAATACCAAAATCATGGAACTTTCGCCCAATCAGATCGGACATAACAACCCCTTACGCGTAATAATGCAAGTGCAAAATGCTCAGATCACCTGTTAATAATTAACTCTGTAAACATGCTTAAATGCTTAGCAGGGGTTCTGACCATGGGTTCCTCCCATATAGAACAAAGCGGCAACTTGGCAAATGGCAACAAGAAGTGTTGACGTGTAGTAGACAACTCGGTATCGTTTCAACATTTTTAGCTGCCATGCCCTGTAGTTAAACCATGAAACCATGTCAGTAAGTCAACACTTAGTTGCTTGGTAGTTTTAGTTTTAGCTTGCACTACAACTCAAGTTCTCGACCATATATATTTTCTTTTCCACATTGGAGCCATGGAGATGCTCTATGTTAGTAAAAGTGAAGAAGGTTCTACAGTACGTACAGGTACCTGCATGCACTTCCCAAGTGTAGAATACAGTGTATTCGGCTGATTGTATTTTTGACCAAGACTGACTGATTTTAGCTGATAAGGTCAAGCAAACCTAGCCATGATACTCGTACCATAGCCTTCTTTCCTGAAGCAAACTGATGTTCGCGATCCAGTCTTACACTCCTGTGAGAGTTGTCCCTCGCTCGCGCGCATGGCCATGGCCATGAGCCACATACTCTTCCTTGCTCTTCTCTCAGCGTTGCCTCTCACATCCTCTGCCGCCAGCGGGAACACGCTGACGCAGTCCACGACCGTCGCCGGCGAGAAGATGCTGGTGTCGCCGGGCAACGCCTTCCAGCTCGGTCTCTTCGCCGCCAGCAACCACTCCAAGTGGTTTCTTGGCATATGGTTCACCGTCTCGCCGGACACCGTCGTCTGGGTCGCCAACCGCGACCGCCCGCTGAACAGCTCGTCCGGCGTGCTCGGGCTCAACGACCGCGGAGCCCTGGTCCTCCTCGACGGCGCGACGACCAACGGCACCACCGTCGTCTGGTCGTCCTCCAACTCCTCCTCCGCGGCGGCCGTCGTCGTCGGCGCGGTCGTCGCGGAGCTCCGCGACACGGGCAACCTGGTGGTCACGGACGCGGCGGGCGTCGCGCTGTGGCAGAGCTTCGAGCACCCGACCAACACGTTCCTCCCGGAGATGCGGGTCGGGAAGAACTTGAGGACCGGCGCCGACTGGTCCCTCTGGTCGTGGCGCAGCGCCGACGACCCGTCGCCCGGCGACTTCCGCTACGTCATGGACACGGGTGGCTCGCCGGAGCTGCACGTCTGGAGCCACGGCCGCAAGACGTACCGGACGGGCCCGTGGAACGGCGTGCGGTTCAGCGGCATCCCAGAGATGACCACCTTCGAGGACATGTTCGAGTTCCAGTTCACGGACACCGCCGACGAGGTCTCCTACATGTTCCGCGACCGCGACGGGTCGCCCATGTCGCGGGTGCTCCTGAACGAGTCCGGCGTGATGCAGCGCATGGTGTGGGACGCCGCCTCCCGGTCGTGGAGCAACTTCTGGTCGGGGCCGAGGGACCAGTGCGACAACTACGGCAGGTGCGGCGCGTTCGGCGTCTGCAACGTGGTCGACGCCACGCCCTGCAGCTGCGTCAGGGGGTTCGCGCCGAGGTCGGCGGCGGAGTGGTACATGCGGAACACGTCCGGCGGGTGCGCCCGGAGGACGCAGCTCCAGTGCGGTGGCGGCGCCAGCGGCGGGGACGGGTTCTACCTCCTGCGCGGCGTGAAGCTGCCGGACACGCACAGCTGCGCCGTGGACGCCGGCGCCACCCTCGAGGAGTGCGCGCGTAGGTGCCTGGCTAACTGCTCCTGCACGGCGTACTCGGCGGCGGACATACGCGGCGGCGGGAGCGGGTGCATCCAGTGGTTCGGCGACCTCATGGACACGCGGTTCGTCGACGACGGGCAGGACCTCTATGTCAGGCTTGCATCGTCTGAGCTAGGTATGGCTGGATTCATTCCCTGCTGCTTCGTCATGATTCACTACAAATCGATTGTGTTGTCATTCAAACTCGAGCTAAATCAATTGACTTCTAGCAGAGTAGATGCACAAATTGAGTTTTATATATAAAAACAAATGAAGAACTTTATTAAAAGAAAAAAAACAAAGAGATTTACAGAGGTTTAAGAAACAAAGAGAGTGAGTGTGAGGGAAAAAATTAGGAACATTACAACAGAGCTTCGAGACATAATTCAATTTGAAAAAAAAGAGTTTTGTAAATTTATATCCAAGAAGTTTTGGTAATTTTGCCCGCTTTCTGCAACGGGATAGTTTATTAGTTGGCATGAAAATGAAAATGACATCACAGTTCCAGCTCTCTGTGCGTTCTAAAAATTAAAATAGTATATGTTAGCTGCGGATATCTCCCGTAACTATAATTGTCAAACTTACTGATGTCAAAGAGAACATATATAAGTGAGTGTTGCAAGTGGAGGTGATGTTTTTTTGAGGCTCTTGTTTGACTTTGCTTCTCCTCGTCCTTATTCCAAGCCAGTAAAATACTCCTACTATACGCCCTACATAGTGTCGGGATCATGTTGGTAGTTCATCTACTCTACTCACTTAAATAGTATATATGTATATAATACATAATCATGAATTCTTTATATCTAAAAAAACATAATCATGAACAATCAGTTGGTCGCATATATAATACGTATGATTCTAGGGAATGAAGGAGATACAGTCGTACGGCCTCTTCCATTTGGTTCAGGGACATTCGAATTTTCGTTGGTCAAATACTCACTCAATTTCCTTGTAGAACATTGTCGTTGCAATTGCAAGACGTTTTCAGGCACTGCCTAGACCTTTAATTTTCAGTCACCTAACCTTGACGTACGAAACAAGCAGTCCAAGTCATGCTTCATTCGCCAGCTGCGACGAGACGATGGACGCTCTGTGTTTTGTTCACTCTCTCTAATCTCATTAATTAAGTCTTCGGTCTTCCGTCGTCGTAGTAATATAGATTGAAGCAGTCTAAGAAATTGCTAGATTGAAGCAGTCAGTCACCTCACTGTCTCTCTGACGTACACTGCACCCCGCACTGCATATGTGTCTTCAGACGCTACCAAGAACACCCGGAAGAAGTTTGTGGCTGTCATCACGCTGGTGATCGCCGGCTTCGCGTTGCTGCTTCTATCTCTTGCCTTTGTGATTTGGAGAAAAATGCGGCGCAGCAGTAATAAGAGAGGTTAGTTTTACGTATTTTGTGATTTCTATAAGCATGCACCTTGTTCTTGTCTGATGACAAAGAGCAAGCATATATGCTTCGTTGCCTCCTCATAAACGAACTCCTCATTTATTTATTTATTTGCAGTTACCATGGTTGATGATGAGGCAGTCGAGCTTATGATGATGAGCAGTGAATGCCCCACGTACCCTCTGGGGATCATTCGAACAGCCACCAACGGGTTCTGTGCAGACAATGTGATTGGGCGAGGCGGATTCGGCGTAGTTTACAAGGTATATTTTTATAGGATGGGAGTAGTAATCATATACTCGTATTGAGGACAACGCCTGAATGTTTGTAGTACTATATATGCCAAATGTCTGATTGGATTGTATGTACTCCTATATATATGATTCAGGGCCAATTGCCGGATGGGCAACAGGTTGCTGTGAAGAAGCTGTCAGCGGAGAACAGCGTGCAAGGCCTGAATGAGTTCATAAACGAGGTGGTCCTGATCGCCAAGCTGCAGCACCGCAACCTGGTCCGCCTTCTCGGCTGCTGCGTCCACTGCTCAGAGAGGATGCTAGTCTACGAGTACATGACCAACAAGAGCTTAGACGCCTTCATTTTCGGTATATATATACTATACTCCTAGCTTAGCTAGTATATATGTTGCTGCATTGTTTTGCTGCAAGAATATTATCGTCGCTGTACTTGTCTTAGCTAAGCAATGCAATGCAAATGAAACCTGTGCCTGCCTGCCAAATAACTGCAGATGAGAGGCGGCGTGCGTCGTTGCGGTGGAAGACGAGGCTGGACATCATCCTCGGCATCGCCAGGGGAGTCCTCTACCTTCACCGGGACTCGAGGCTCAACATCATCCACCGGGACCTCAAGGCCGCGAACGTGCTCCTCGACGCCGACATGGTCGCCAAGATCTCCGACTTCGGCATCGCCAGGCTCTTCAGCGGCACCGCCGACCGCCAAGAAACCATCACCAAAACAATCATCGGCACTTAGTAAGAAGACAGAGGACTCTCTCTCTCTCTCGCTTCGCTCACTGCATGCGCTGGCCGGTATATATATATTCTGACCGTGTGTGCGTTTTCATGCTTGGAATACGCCACCAGTGGGTACATGGCGCCGGAATACGCCATGGACGGCACGGTGTCGTTCATGCAGGACGTGTACAGCTTCGGCGTCCTGCTGCTGGAGATCGTCAGCGGCAGGAAGAACCACCGAAGTTTCAATCTCATAGCATATGTAAGCACCGATCATCCATTTCAGAAACTTCACACATAAGTGTATATTCGGTCAATTCAGATTGAATTTCTCTGACGTGACGACGACTGACGACGATCATCAGGCATGGGGGCTCTGGGAAGCAGGGCGGAGCCACGACCTCGTCGACCCAGCAATTCGCAGCGACTGCACGGGAGCCGAGCTGGCGCAGGCGGCGACGTGCGTCCAGGTGGCGCTGCTGTGCGTGCAGGAGTGCCCGACCCAGCGGCCGCCCATGGCGGACGTCATCCCCATGCTGTCGCGGCAGGTAGCGCCGTCGCAGCCGCAAAGGCCCGTGGTGTGCACGCCCAGGCCCATGAGCCACGCCCACGCCGCGGCTCTCGCCGTGGACGCGCGAGAGATCACCTGCGGCAACAGCGACCTAACCATCACGGACCTCCAAGGCCGGTAGCAATGCAATATGCTGTACTGCACATAGCATGGATGGATGGATGGATCCTGGAGCAGAGATGATGATTTCCTTGGAATTCTCTGCACAAAACTAATGAGTAGTTCGTGGATTCAACTGTTTCCCCACGAGCTTTAGATCATGGGGGTTTCATGAGCCACGCATTAGTTCTTCTACATGAAAGGCAACCGAGAAGTTTGCTGTTCTGTCTGTACTATAAGGGTCATGCTTCGCCAGTTGGCAGATCGTCTCGATCTTGGCAAGAAGCCAAGAATTACTGGCTCAATCTCTTCTTTCTTTTTCTAAGTGTAGAAGTCGTTCTCAAGTTTTGTCGGCCCATAGATGCGGGCGCGGCCGCCACCGCCGCCGCCGCCGCTGGACATGCTTGGAGGTACGTCGAGCCGACGAGGTGGCGAGGCGTGCCGCGTGCGTGAAGACAAGGAACGGGACGGCTGTACTATTCGATATTTCGATTCGATCCCTAGCTAGCGAAGACAAAGAGGATGATTGTATATATATTGCGTATATACATAACGTAAAGATCGCTGATTCGCTGAACGTGTCTCGACGACAGCAATTAGAATGGAAATAGAAAGGAGAAAAAAGGTCAATTGATTTGGGGATTTTCTCAAAGCCAATTTCTTACCTGCCAAAAACTTGCTTGTTTTCCCTTTCCTAATATAATTAGAGTATGTTGCAATAATAATTTTCATCATGATATAAAAGGATCGGTCCTTGTTTAGGTATCCTTTATAAATTTGGCTTTCCCTGCATGCGCGCTGACCTTGTCAGTTCGTTGCCTCATGCAGCATGTCATGCGTTCTACAAAATACAGCTAGGCTCGCTGGGCGCCGTGCTGGCATCCAGAGCACGGGGCTGCCAAATCTAATCCCGAAAGAAAACATTTTTGAAAACAACACTGTGGGAACACATCCGGATCAGACCATAGTTAACTATCAACCCAAAAGAAAACATTCTTGAAAAAAATAAACTGCTCAACTTATCCTGACCAAACGCTTCTCACAGACAACAACAATATGGGGGAAAATGCATTTATTGTTGTTGTTTCAAAGCTGAAACTCTTCCCATCCAGATTTAGACAACTCAAAAGGTGGCTGCTCTATAACTCTTGTTGGACATTGAAAACTTGAGTAAAGTTGAAGCACCGTACGCTTAGCTATGATTGTAAGGTCGTCATTTGTTTGCGAACTGGACATAACTTGCATATTCTGCGTCTGGAGTTGCACCGTAAGCCAAACATGTTT
This sequence comes from Saccharum spontaneum, assembly GCA_022457205.1. NCBI lineage: Eukaryota > Viridiplantae > Streptophyta > Magnoliopsida > Poales > Poaceae > Saccharum > Saccharum spontaneum. The sequence continues at coordinate 26,308,322 of CM039585.1, read as the reverse complement.
CGCAGATCCATGGTGGAAGGCCAGATCCCGGTGAAGCTACTCCATGGTGAAACTGGTGCTTCAGATCCATGTTTTCAAAACTGGAGCTCTCTCAAACATACCCTAAGCTCCGGCTCCAGAAGATTCACCTTCTCCCTGCTTGGAACAAGCTCCTCCCTCCCAGTGGCGGAGCTCGAAGATAATTCAAGGAGGGGCCAATAGTATTCAAATTATCTCTAGTGTGCAAATCTTTATTACTTTCTAAGGATTAAACATAGACATAAAATTACTAGGGGGCACATGCCCCCACTTCGACCTTCACGTAGCTTTGCTACTTCTCCCTCGCCCTTCGGCTGCTTTCCTCCACCGTGGCCAACTGATTCTCCATCAAAGCAACCATGCCTTGTGAGGAAGCTAGCTGCACATTCAAATCACTCAGCTCTCCCTCTAAATGGGCAGCGTCTTCGTTCTTCACCCCTCTTCTTTTTAGGTGATAGGTGTGCACTGTGCAGAGCATAAGCTCCTAATAGTGCTAAAACTCCTATGAAAATGAAAGTAGGCACTATGAAGAAAAGGAAGTAGTGCAAAAGGCAGTTCTCCTTTCTTGTCGCCAACCTTTGGTTAAATCATTTTCACTACCGATTTCACTTCAAACCGACGGTAAAAGTGCTCTTGGCGAAAATCCTTTCTATAGTAATATCTCACAGGTACCACCATAAAAAAAATAGGGGTTATTGATATTTCAGTCTATCGGCCAGGACTCCACCCTGCCCGATTGGTGGTTGCTGGCCCAGGCCACTTTCCCTCAGGCCCTTCGGAGGAGCTTCGACTCTCTTGTGCTTCTTGTGTCGTGGTGCCTGTGGAAGGAAAGAAATCGCCGCACTTTCGACCAACAAGCATCGACGACGACTGAGCTGCTCGGCCGAATCCTAGACGAGGCGAATATCTGGATCAGCGCGGGCTACGGGTGCCTAGCGTTGCTCACAACCCTGGCCGCTTAGCATCCTCCTGTGAGCCGTCTCTTCCTCGTCGCGCCATCCAGTTTTTTTAGTTAGTACACCCTTCTGCTCCGCCACATGGTGACGATTTGTGTTATGTGTGCCCTCCGAGATAGATACGGTCTCTCGCCGTGACTATCTTTTGGAGTTTGTAAAACTTCCTTATTCCACTTAATGAAGCACGTGCTAATGCACGTTTTCCAAAAAAAAATTCAAGCTATCACCATCCTAATTCAGACAACTCAAAAGGTGGCTGCTTTATAACTCTTGTTGGCTTTCGAAAACTTAGGTAAAGTTGAAGCCCCGTCGTCACTTGTTTGCCGAATGGACATAAACATAAACAATCCACTTGTAAGGCGCTACGATCAAATTTATAAAGGCGTGGTATTGAAGACTGGAGAACGCTGTGTCATGTGCAACAGGATAGGAGAGGATGGCGGCCATCTTTTTTTCAAATGCAAGCATGTCAAGGAGCTGTGGAGGTGTGCGTGCCTGGAGAATTGGCGATAGAAACTGTCAGCCTGTCAAACAGTAATGGAGGTTGTCAAGATGATCCTTTCAATCAGAGGAGACATCCAGCTGAAAGTGATGTTCCCACTGTGTAATTGGTGGCATGAAAGAAATGCAGTTAGGGAAGGAGAACAGAAGAGGCTGCCGAACTCCATAGCTAGCCTTTGTTGGAAGCAAACTCTGGAGTTCACAACTTTAAATAAGACCATGCAGCAAAATGGCTATAGATCGGAGCAGGGCGACAAAATGGCTACGACCTCCACCGGGGCGCCTGAAAATCAATGCTGATGGTGCCTTCAGGGAAGCTGATAAGAATGGAGGATGGGGATATATCATCAGGGGCGATGGAGGCCGAGTGATCCAATCAGGTTCAGGAAGACTACGCTATGCTCGTAACCCTCTGCATATGGAGCTCCTTGCTTGTGTAGAAGGAGCGAAAGCAGCAGTGGGTTTGGGCATCAGAGACATTGTGCTCGAATCTGATGCAGTCCAAGTGGTGGAAGGTCTCCTCGTCAATCCTTGGTGGTGTAGTACATGAGTTGAAGGAATTACTAGCTGAAAACTTCATTTTACCTCAGATTAAGTATGTTCCACGTGAATGTAAGCATGAGTTAGTTTCGATCAGTAGTTTGGGTAATGAGGGGATGCCCTCTATGATGGCCGGAGTGCCAGAATGTATCATGAATTTGGTGTCCAGCGATTTAGCTCGTTCGGTTGATTAATGAAATCATGCATTCCTCTCTCTCAAAAAAAAAACAGTTTTGTACCTAAATGGGAAAGGGTACACATGGCCGCTGGCTAGATCTAATGCACTGCAGGTTATTAGCATAAAAAATCTGAAAACTATATATCTACATTTGGAAATAGAAACAACTTTGAAGCATTCTGTGAAAATAACATGACAGAAGTATTTCCAGAAGCAAGTACTTGCTCATCTTGGCTATTTTCGCCAAGAGCTGAAAGAAGCGGTCGTAAAATTCTCAATCGTACACAACATACTGAGGATAGGTAACCGGGTTGTATGGTTGATCTTTGACTGGTAAATGAATACTGAGAGTGGTAAAAACAAGTGAAGGAGAGGCAATGCATGGACAAAGAAACGTCTTCGACAGCGGTGGGCCGGCCGCCAGCGCTGTGGATGGAGCGGCGGCGGCGGCCTAGAGTGTCGGCTGCGAGCCTGATGAGTAGAATGACACGTTCGTGGTACTCGGGCGGGGTGGTGGGTGTTGTTACGCTGTAAAGTTGTGGTGGCAACTGGAGTGGGGCACAAGCGGGCTCAACCCAGAAAGCAGGAGGTGGGCTCTTGTTGGTCCTAGAGGCCCACTAATTTCTCCCCGCAGATTTGGGCTATGTCACGATAGGTGCTGCCGACCCCGCCATTCCCCCGCTAGGAGGTCGTGGCCGTTGGCAACATCGACGTCGTCACGACGCTCGACCTTAGCTCGCGACATCACGGGATCCGGAGTGGGCATCTCCGGCTCCACTTCGCACTCCCTTCCTTTCTCGAATAGTGTTGCAAGCGTATGTTTTCAGATGTTTTAGATGTATATTGCAAGTGTTTCTTATGGACATTGCAAAAGTAGATTGGGTTGTTGCAATGGTTGTACTCGTATGTTGTATACGTCTGTTCCGAATGTTTATCTGTTTTTTCATACATATGTTGCAAATGTATTTATCTGGATGTTGCATATGTTTTAGACATATTACAGGTGTTTTATCTTGATGTTAGTATGTTTGCAATTGTTTTTCAAGTGATTTTGTAAGTGTTTTAGACGCATATTCCTATGTTTCATCTGTCTTCAGACGTATGTTACAAGTGTTCCATCTAGATGTTTCAAAAGTAAATAAGGTGTTGCACATGTTACAATGTGACCTACCTGCTGCAGCTGCTGGAGGGCGCGAGGGGTCGTGCGGGGTCGGGTGGAGCATAGACGCTGCGTGGGGTCATGCAGTACGTGGAGTGCAGGCGCAATAGATGGGGCAGGCGCAGGTGTCCGACAAGAGGCTAGCGTTCAGACATCCGGGCGTTAGCCATGCCCGTTTTCCAATCCGAACCATAAAAAAGTTACTACTACTGTGGCTATTCTCTCTCTCAATCAAGCAAAAGAAAAGAAAGAAAATGGAAGGGAACGAAAACAATAGAGGGAGAACTGTCCCCTCAATTTGGAACAGGCTCATCCCATATCTATACAAAATATTTAACTGTGGGGATCATCACATCCTACTCTTTCCACAACCAACACATCGAGAGAGATCGTACTATTCCATCCGCTTTTACCCTCAGGTACCGTTTAGATGCCAAAAATTTTACCAAATTTTTCAGATTCCCCGTCACATCAAATCTTTGGACGCATGCATGAAGTATTAAATATAGATAAAAAATAAAACTAATTACACAGTTTAGACGAAATGGACGAGACAAATCTTTTAAGCCTAATTAGACCATGATTGGACACTAATTGCCAAATAACAACGAAACTGCTACAGTGTCATTTCACCAAAAATTTTGCCAACTAAACAAGGCCTCAAAACCAAACATACAGTTGCATTATAGCCACAGAACCCAGTGAAATAATTTACACAAATATAAAGACATGTCAAATTCCACCCCAAATTCTGGGAGCTTATACGCTCTCTGTAACCATCTCGATATTATATTTATTATGATTGGTCGACAGCAACAAAATGTCGTCGTGAAATGGAATTGCGGCAGGCCAGCAGCACTACATATTTCAGGTTCCTTAAAAAAATTAATTAAAGCCTTACTTGATACGTATGTATTTATCTCAATTTACATGTATTAAAGTGTATTGGAGTAGAATTAAACTAAGTTCCATCCCAATCTACTTGAATTGAAGTGAATACCCAATCTATTTGAATTGAAGTGAATACACGTGTATCGAAGGCCTAAGTGGTATATAGTCCCACACGTCCGGTGCCATCCCAAACCAAACGATACACCAGTAGCGATCAAGCAGGCGGTAGATCTTGTGGAACAAATTCATAGTGCTAGTACTTCAATTGTACAGCAAGCAATGGTGTTCCGTGGGATGCAAGCAGGTATGTCTGTGACATGCGAACCCCATAAATAGGAACCCACAAAAATTAAGGGTTTGCGGACAAATCTGCTTGCATCCCTACATGGCTTGATAGGTTGACCAGGATAACTATATACTTTCAATCAATTGTACAACAAACTAAACAGTATTATTAATCTCTAAACAAATTCCTAGTAGTAGCTCTAAACAAATTCCTAGTGATAGTACTTCAATTGTACAGTAAACTTGGTCACAATCCATATTAGACTTTTGATGAGTAGTAGCTCTATACCAGAATCCTTCGTAGCCTTGTAAAACATTGGACGTCGACCAAGATCAAGATTTGATCACAAGTGGCACTACAGCAGCCAAACAGAGGAATATCAAATTCTCAGCTAAGGGCTGTGGATTGTGCCATTGGGATGCGATGTAAAGCCATCCTGCAGAACGTCCAACTCGTCAGCTTCCAACAAGAAGTCATTCTCAAAGAACGCAGAGTGGAGGGCTTGAACACACTGTTTTGCCTCACTGTCATGCACTACCAAGGAAATGTTCACCTGTGTAAGGATGGTGTAACCGACATCAGATTAGAGTCTCGGAACAAGTATGGTGTCCCCATCAAACATGAGGAGAAAAAAGGAGTACCTTGGACGCCCCTTGCGATATCATCTGGACATTGACACCATTTCTTCGTAGAACATTGAAAGCCTGCCATGCAGCAGTGGATATCAATTGCAAACATAGTATTGCATGATCATTTCTAGCACACCAGTTACTCTAGTACGTTTCTGTCCACACTTCCTCAAATTGTAAGTTCATAGCTCAATTTGAAGATTGAGATTGCAGCATTCTAGAGTGTTAATAATCATGAATCTTAGGTGAAATTCACTTGCCTTTTCAAGAATCAAAGACGACCTCTGCACGTTTCCAATTAAAGATATTATTGACCTGTTCTGCAGTAGATGAACAACTGCTATCTTTTCAAGCTCTTCAATGACATCATCAAGTTCCTGGTATATAGAAAGATCAAAATTAGATTTGCCAAGATGCATCATCATCATATGCTATAATGAACCAACTCTGGCCTCAGCCAATTGTCATTTAACAATATAAAAATTTCCATGTTACAAAGGACTTGAATTCTTACAAAAACTACCAACATGTCTCTTATTGAGTACAAAGGCAAATATGCAGCATTCACACTTGTTGATTTGTTCCAGATCCTGGTTATCTTGTGTGTTGTGTGCATTGGTGTACTGCTTCTAAGGTTGTAAATGAGGTCAAAGGAAGGATGAGACATGGTCAAAATAAGTGTTGGGAAGGCACTGAGCAGAGAGGAATCAAGAAATGCACAGAAATGATATATAATGTCTTTTTCTTTAATATAGTGACAAATATTTCTTTATATAGAGATCCTAATAAAATGAATCTAGCCTGTAAGAATATGGATTATGACCCAGCCAAATAACAGTCTAATACCAAAGCTAACCAAAGTCCTGTTAGTTGAGGTCGTTTAGTTATCTAAAGGGTGATCTTCTAACCAAATGTGTGTGTGTAAAGTTTCCTAACCAAGTTATACACCCTTACACAGCTCTCCTGTATGTTCAAGGGAAAAAAAAAATCTATACCTACGAGGCATGAATGGTGGGATGGGAATCCTAGGGTGCCATTATAGGTCCAACTCCACATAACATCAGGTGAGAAAATAATACAGTTAGTTTGTTTTTTCCAAAAAAAGAAAGACAAGGAAAACTTGAAGCAAAGTGCTATCTTTATCTAGTTTACGCGGATTAAGGAAAAACAAATCTTGAGGAAATATAAAGTCATTGACAAGAAAAAGAAATTAACAGTGAACAAATTGAGGCCCAAACATTTTTGTGCTGAACCACTTCACAACTCCATAGTTTCGATGGATCCAGTGTCAAAGATATGCTGACTTCACTGGTAGCCACACAATCAACAGAGATGCCCAAGTCTTCAAATATTGAAAAAACCTGAAAATTGATAAAGTTACAACCAAAGTAATAGTAAACTCAAGGAAAGTAGCGCCTCTGAATAGTTGTACCTTAGCTAGAAAACCGTACTGGCCAAGCATGCGTGTGCTCACTATATCAAGCATTGTAATCTTTGATTTCAAAACAATGCTAGTCAAAACAGTCTAGAATAAAACGTGTCAATATTTGGATTAGAGAGAAAGAACAAGTAGACAAGTCTAAGATTAGAGTTTAGCCAAGTAACAAACCTTACTCATATCTCTTTCTTTAGTGATAAGGGTACCAGGGGCTCGACGGTTGTAAGAGTTCTTAACCCTAACAGGTACATCGCCTTCTCTAGCTGGTCGCATTGATTGTGGATGCAAAACCTAAAAGCAATAATTGATGGAAACCAATCAATAAATAAATATGTTTGAGAAAGTGAATCCATTACTTGGCTAACCCTAGAAGGGTAGCTATATAGTCTCCATACATGGGCCACATGGGCCTTGGCCTCATGGGCCTACATATACTCCAACACCCCCCCGCAGTCTGAACTACCGTCGCAGCGGAGTTCGAGGCTGAAACAAGAAAGAACACACACAACCCCCCCACAGACGCAACTAGCCACTGGTGATGTTGAGGCTGGAGCGAAACTCGGCGAAGGTCGAGGACGGGAGGCCTTTGGTGAAGATGTCCGCGAACTGGGAGGTCGTCGGGACATGAAGGACCCGCACCTCGCCCACGGCCACCCGATCACGGACAAAGTGGAGGTCGATCTCGACATGCTTCGTCCGCTGGTGCTGGATGGGGTTGGTGGAGAGGTAGACCGCACTGACGTTGTCGCAGTAGATCAGTGTGCTCCTGGAGGGTGGAGTGTGCAACTCAGCAAGCAGCTGCCGGAGCCAGGCGGCCTCCGCCACGCCGTTAGCCACGGCGCGGTACTCCGCCTCGGCACTGGACCGGGAGACCACCGGCTGGCGCTTGGACGACCAAGACACCAGGTTGCCGCCCAGGAAGACGGCGTAGCCGGAGGTGGAGCGGCGAGTATCCGGGCACCCGGCCCAGTCAGCGTCGGTGTAGACAACGAGGTCGGTGGAGGAGGCCCGGTGTAGGAGGAGGCCGTAGTCGAGTGTGCCCCGGAGGTAGCGGAGGAGACGCTTGAGAGCCGTGAGGTGAGGCTCCCGGGGATCATGCATGTGGAGGCAGACCTGCTGAACTGCATATGTGATGTCCGGCCGGGTGAAGGTGAGGTACTGAAGAGCCCCGGCAAGACTCCTGTACGCAGTGGGGTCGGCCACCGGAGGTCCCTCAGCCTCCGACAGCTTGCCCTGAGTGTCGACTGGGGTGGAGCAGGGCTTGCAGTCAGACATCCCAGCCCGCTCCAGGATATCCCGAGTGTACTGCCGCTGATGAAGAAGGAGCCCAGCAGGACGGTGCTCAACAGTGACACCGAGGAAGTGGTGGAGCTCACCCAGGTCCTTCATCGCAAACTCCTGCTGGAGAGCTGCAATGATCCGCCGGAGAAGTGGCTCGCTGGAGGCGGTGAGGACAATGTCATCAACATAGAGCAGCAAGTATGCAGTGTCGGCTCCACGGTGGTAGACGAACAGGGACGTATCAGACTTGGCCTCCACGAATCCCAGGGTCAGCAAGAAAGTAGCGAACCTGTGGTTCCACGCCCGAGGTGCCTGCTTGAGGCCGTAGAGGGACCTGTTGAGCCGGCAGACCATGTCAGGACGGGTGGTGTCGACGAACCCCGCCGGCTGACTGCAATACACCGTCTCAGTGAGAAGGCCGTGGAGGAAGGCGTTCTTGACATCCAGCTGGTGGACGGGCCAAGACCGAGCAAGCGCCAGCGATAGCACTGTACGGACTGTGGCCGGCTTGACCACCGGGCTGAAGGTCTCATCGTAGTCGACACCGGGGCGCTGAGTGAAACCCCGGAGGACCCACCGAGCCTTGTAGCGCTCGAGAGAGCCGTCCGCTCGGCGCTTGTGAGTCCAAATCCACTTGCCGGTGACGACATTGGCGCCCGGCGGCCGGGGCACCAACTCCCATGTCTGGTTGGCGAGCAGCGCGGTGTACTCCTCTTCCATCGCGCGGCGCCAGTGAGGGTCCAGCAGTGCGTCGCGGACGGAGGAGGGTACCGGAGAGACCACCACGTCGCCGGTCGAAGCCTCGAGGACACGAGGCGGCAGGGTGCCCGCCGCGTGTCGTGTCACCATCGGGTGAACATGCCGCGGGTGTCGGTGAAGCAGCGGCGGGTGGTAGACCGGCGGGGTGCCACGGATCGGCGAAGACAGTGGCGGTGGTGTCGGTGTCCCTGGTGGAGAAGGGACAGGCTGCGGCGGTGGCCGCAGCCTGCGCTGGTAAACCCGTACCGGCGCGGCGAACCTCGACGGAGGCGCCGGGGCGGGTGCCGAGGCAGGATCCGGCGTCGGCAACCGGCACGACCCCCCTGGGGCCGAAACGGGGGACGGAGGCCCCGGGTCGGCACCAACGGAAGGAGACGGGGCTGCACCGGAGGACGAGGGGCCCGAACTCGCAGGGTCGCCGGGACCGGGGGCCGGCGCGGAGCGCGGTGAAGCAGTACCTGCAGGAGACCACAAGAAAGGTGGCTGGACCACCGGATCAGTGGGAAAAATGGTGGGTGGGTCGGGGACCGGAGAAGTAGAGGTGCCGGAAAGGGGAAAGACGGACTCATCGAACACCACATGGCGCGAGATGAGAACACGTCGTGAGGTAAGGTCGAAGCATCGGTACCCCTTGTGATCCGGGGAGTAACCGAGGAAGACACAGAGCGTGGATCGAGGGTCCAGCTTATGAGAAGAGGTGGCGGCAGTGTTGGGGTAACAAGCACACCCAAACACGCGGAGGTGATCGTACCGAGGCGGGGTACCGAAGAGGGCGTGGTGAGGGGTGGGAGCGGGACAGGCAGCGGAAGGAAGGCGGTTAAGAAGGTATGTGGAGGTGTGGAGGCCCTCAGCCCAGAAGCGGGCAGGAAGAGAGGCCTGAAACAGAAGAGTCCTCACGGTGTCGTTGGTGGTGCGAATCATCCGCTCTGCCTTGCCATTCTGCGAGGAGGTGTATGGGCAAGACATGCGCAACTGAACACCGTGAGAGAGGAAGAAAGCTCGGGAGGTGGAGTTATCAAACTCGCGACCGTTGTCACACTGGACGGCCTTGATGGTGAGACCGAACTGAGTAGACACCCAAGTAAAGAAGTGAAGGAGCGTGGTAAAAGTATCCGACTTCGCACGTAGAGGAAAGGTCCATGAGTAATGCGAAAAATCATCAACAACCACAAGATAGTACTTATAACCAGAAATACTGATAACAGGAGATGTCCATAGGTCGCAATGTACAAGATCAAAAATGCGGGCCGCATGTGAAGAAGAACTAGAAAACGGAAGACGAACATGACGGCCCAATTGGCACGCATGACACAGTTGCTCATCATGAGCTCGAGTACATGGAAGACCAGAGCTACGACTGAGCTGTATCAGGGCATCACGTCCAGGATGGCCGAGGCGCCGGTGCCAAGTAGTGGAGGAAGTAGAAGCGGCGAAGGCAGCTGACAAAAGGGACGGCGAAGAAGACGAATGCGCCGCCGGGAAGCGAAGGGTGTAAAGGGGCCCGGTGCTGTCACATCGGAGCAGAGGTCGCCGGGAAGCCAAATCCTTTACAGTAAGACCAGAAGAGTCAAATTCCACAGAACAAGAATTGTCAGCTGTAAAACGACGAATAGAAAGAAGGTTATGAACCATGGAAGGAGCCACAAGAACATCAGGAAGGCGAAAGGAGCCATGAGCACCGGCGGTACCCACAGATGAGACTGGAATACAAGAACCATTTGCGACCATAATGGACGAAGGAAGAGAGGAAGAGGGAGAGTGAATCGACGAAAGTATACCGGGGTCAGGAGTGGTGTGGTAGGTAGCCCCCGAATCGGCGATCCACTCGGGTCCAACCGGAGGTGTCAGACCCAAGGTGGAGAACGAGTGAGCCAGGGCCGTCTGGTCCCATCCGGCGACCCCCGGTGGAGGTCCGGAAGGAGGAACCCACGAAGCAGCCGGCGGTGGAGCAGGGAAGCCGCCAAGAGGAGGACCAGCGGGAGGTGTGCCGGTGAGCATGGCCACCGGTGGACGCGAGACGGTCCCGGTGGCGTGGTAGGGCCACATGGAGATGCGCCCAGACCACGGGTGCTGGAAAGAGGGCCATGGTGCCCCCCCCTGTGGGCCACCAGGTGCCGGGGCCTGTGGAGGTGCGCCTCGGCCACCCCCGCGACCCCCTCCGCGGCGACGACGTCCGCCACGACCCCCCCCACCTCCGCTCGGCCCGGAGGGAGGGGGACCCAGAAGAGACGACGGCGGTGGAGCAGACGGACGTGAACCAGACGGGCGCGGCGAGGTAGCGGCCAGCGCCGTCGAGGAGGCCCCCGGGGAAGCAGTAGAACCCGGCTGGAGGCCCTGCGTGAGCTCCTCCATGACCAGATCGTCACGGACCTCCAGGAAGGTGGGGAAGGGCCTCTGACGGGTGATCCACGTCCGCAGGTGGGCGTAGCGGTCGCTGAGCCCCCGGAGGACGTTGAGGACCAAGATGCGATCCTCCACGGGCCACCCGAGGTCCCCCAGGGAGTCAGCCATGGCCTTCATCCGACGACAGAACTCCCCGACGGAGAGGTCACCCTGGACGAAGGTGCGGAAGCTCGCGTCGAGGCGCAGAGCCCGGGCCTCGGCGTTGCCCAGGAACTGGCCCTCAAGGGCAAGCCATGCCCGACGCGCGTCAGGGGAGGTGCGGACGAGGTCGTGGAGGTCCAGAGAGATCGTCCCCAAGATCCAGGAGAGGACGATGCTGTCGAGACGGAGCCACGACGGCGTCTGGACGGCGACCGAGACGTCGACGAGGACGTGGTCGTCGAGGGCGTAGCGGCGAAGGGTGAGAACCACCAGATCTCTCCAGCGGGCGTAGGAGGGCGACTCCGGCTCGAGGACGACCGGGACGAGAAGGCGAATGTTCTGAACCCCCCCGGCCTGGTAGTGGAGCTGGGCCACGAGCGGGTCCGCCGGATCATGCCAGAGGACGGTGGTGTGGTGGATGGGACGTCTGGGCGAGGCAGAGGTGGCACCGACGTCCCGGGAGGCGGGTGGAGCAAGGAGCTGCTCCGCCTCGGCGATCTGGCGAGCCAAAGTGTCGGCCGCGTCGCGCTCGCGCTCCCACACGAGAGCCGCCGCACGCACACGAGCTTGGCCTTCCGCGGCAGCAGCACGGGCAGCCACGAGGGCGGCAGCGAGAGTGGAATCGGGCCCCGGGGCGCGCAGAGGATGAGAGACACCGAGACCGAGAAGGTCCAGAGAAGGAGCAGCAGCACCGGTAGCGGCACCAGCGGGGTCGCCAGTGGAGAGGAGTGGCTGAACGACCCCTGCCGGCGCTGCATCCTCGGTTCCATCCCCCACCGTGCCCAGATCAGAGGAGGCGGCAAGGGCTTGGGCAGTGGCGGCATCAGGAGGAGGAGCCGCAGCCCCAGGTGGGAAGGGGGAGGAGGGGCGCTGCTGCAGGGGCTGCCCGCCGGCCAGAGGGAGGCCGCCAGCAGGCAGGGGGTGGCCGGCGGCCAGGGGCTGGCCGGCGGGGAGAGGGTGGCCGGCGGCCAGGTGCTGGCCGGCGGGAAGAGGTTGGCCGGCGGCCAGGTACTGGCCGGCGGGAAGAGGGGCGGCCAGAGGGGGCGCGCCGGGTCTGGGCGGGTGGGCTGCAGCAGCGGCGCTGGGAGAGGCAGCAGCGGCTGCACCGGCCAGGATTTGGGCCCAGGTGGGAGAGGAAGAGGAGGGGAAGTGGGAATAGAGAGAGGGGGGAAGAGGAGGGCCGCCGGCCATGGTGGCTGGGCCGGCGGGCGGCACCAGCAGGGTGGCGGCGGCTGGGAGGCAGGGGAAGAGGAACCTAACCCTAAGCTCTGATACCATGTTTGAGAAAGTGAATCCATTACTTGGCTAACCCTAGAAGGGTAGCTATATAGTCTCCATACATGGGCCACATGGGCCTTGGCCTCATGGGCCTACATATACTCCAACAAAATATCATATAAAACCATTGGCTCAGTAAAATGCTAAGCTAAAAAACTAGACCGCAATGTATAACCGAGATCGATCGAAGTAGTTCATTTGTCAATGTTTTCCTTAATGGATAACAACACATACCTGCGCTCCAAAATAGGCAAGTTCGGCTGCCTCATCAAATGTCAAGTATGGCACAGGTTTTGCCTTAGGATGGATATTTGGGTCACATGTTAAAACACCATCAACATCTTTCCAAACCTACTAGAAACAAGATCAATGTTATAAGTCAACTACACAGGAACAAAAAAAATTTAGCAACGATGTACTCTCTCTGTTGTGCGAAAGAGCCTGTAGCCTAGTGGTTGTAAGTGCTTTAGTAGAACCTCCTCCCTGTGGGAGCGAATTTAGGCTGGTTAAAAAGTTCCCTTGCCAGCAAAGTCGGGGTTCGGGGGTTTTCTTGGCTTGCATGGTTGAGGTCTTCTACCTTAATAGCTAAACCCTGGGGGCAATACCCCTGGCGGGCCAAGTTTTACTCTCTCTGTTGTTTTTATAAATTAAGTTTTAGAGGGCAAAATTCTGTTCTTTTCACATTAGGGTTCTCACCTACCATATTCTCCTAAAATGTTCTTCTATGAACAACGTTTTACATTTACCAGGTCATACATAAACATAGCTTTCATCCTGAACTTTTCACAATTCATTTAAGAAGTACAGATCCATGTATCAGAGATGAGGCTATGAGGAAAAGTTGAGATGAAAAGAAGTTCATGGGGTTATCCAAACAATTAAAAATTTGTCCTAAACTGAAGACTTCATTTTAATGCTTAGATGCTCGAGACCAACTTTAACCAAAAAAAAACAAAAGGAAAGCCTTAGTTACAGTATCTCATATTAAAAATGATAAGAAACTATCAAGCCTTATGCACTTGCAGTCAACATTGGGCCTATGGAAAGTACCTCTGCACTAACCAATGAATTAAACTGGTCACCTATTGTGGTTTGAACCAAACAGTAATTGGTCCAAGGAGGAAGACAGCCTAGGAAAACAAATTACAAACCTGGATTTCTCTTAATCCCAAGGCTTTGCCAATGGTTGTAGCTGTCAAGTCGCTACCACCCCTGCCCAAGGTGGTTATTGCACCAGATCTCCATCCCTGCAATTTTAAGTGCATGAAGTGTGAACATTACAAGAACAAACTCTTTCAAAGGAAAAAAAAACATAAGGACAAATGGAGCATTGATACCCCACAAATGGAATGTGAAATATGGAACCTTTCCAAGAAAGCCGGTGACTATAGGAATAGCAGGATCGTTAATCCAGTCCCCATGTAGCCTCTTTGCAACAGCAGGATAAGTTGCTTCCAGAATATCCGCATTTGTGAAATCATCGGTAGTTATAAAGCCAAGATCAAATGCATCATACTGTAATGAAACAAGAATCAGAAACTTTGACTAGATATCTACTTGGTTGATGCTTTACATGAAGAATTTTCTGTACATAGACAAAAATCTACTAGAAGAAAATAGGATCACGAAACACTTATTAGCAGTATCTGTATAAAAATACAAGAAACTAGTGTGGGAACCCGTGCTTCGCACGGTTTTTTCCCCAGGAAGGAGGATGAGAAGAGGAGCAAAAAAAAAACACATGTATGCATGCACAGTAACGGGTATAGGTACTGTTCACCGGGGTAAGAACACTGTTTACAGGATCCGGCACTGTTGGGTTAACGGGTTGGTACTGTTCACTGCGCGCGATCTATGGTAACAGGTGTTACTGTAGATGAATAGGGAAGTGAGAGTGAGGAATATCCGTTACTGTTAATGTACAGTGATATGTGAGAGGGGCAGGATCTACAACTTTAAGGTATATGGTAGATATACTGACTTGCCAAGAATATGGAACTACAGTTGTACTACATGCAATGCAATAATGAATTTCCTACTAGACTGCACGGCATTAAGATAAGTAACATGGACATATTTGAAACATGAGAAAGACCATCCAAAATGCAATCAACTCAAGAATGTACCTGCCGAGCTTTTACACCGATTTTGTTTAAAAGTGCAGCAAATATTCTTGTAGACATGCATTCACCAAATGATACTAGATAATCTCGTGTCCTAAGAGTCAGCTCTTTCATCATAGCAATTCCCTTAAGAAGTTGTTCAAGTTCATCCAACAAACCTACAAGATTTCAAATTGAAAATAGTGTCATTTATTCAGAATAAATAAATATTGCCAGCACCACAGACAAAGGCTTGATAGTGAAATATTCACGTAGCAGATTATAAAAGTTTGGTTCTGAGTAAGCATGAGTTATCTATACAGAAAGCTTAAAACATACGAATAAGCTTGAAAACTACATTGTCAGTTCATCTATGTGAACACTAATATTGCTTTGTTGTCAGAAACTGGTTTGCTAGATTATTTTTAATACAGCGAATCAAAGGTTACATCATTTGGGAATTGGGATTACATAGCAACTAAGCCATATGATGCACCAATCTTCTGCCTTCGTACCCTATATGGAGACATTTCCTGAGAGAAATTTGTTGTGGGCGAACATGACCACACTACAAGTTAATTTAGCATGTTTTGTAACCCTGAAGACTTGAAACACAAATTGTCAAAGAAGACCTGGGAGAAGAATTTGGCAAAATGGGCAACATCTTACCATAAACAATTGACCTATCTAGCCCAAGCTGATCAAGCGTCCTAGACAAGGCAAAACGGTAGAAAAATAAATCAGGCAAAAGCATCCAAACCAGTCCACTCGATGGAAGTAAAGCACTGCAATTCACACAGAACCATACCCAAGATGCAATTCCTTTACAAAGGAGAGCTCGTCGAGCTCCGAGACGTTGGTCGCGCCACAGCGCACTGCTTTTTCCCCAGCCTGCAACCAAAATTGAAAAGCCACTTTTCAATCCTATACAATGGTGTAGGAATCCTCACAAAACTTAACACCTCGCATACCGAAGGTAATCAAGCTAGGCACTCGCGGTGCAGTACAATACCATGAGGAGTTTGTTGGTGGTCTTCCCCATCGCTGAGAGCACGACGACCGGGCGCTCCTCGGGGAAGCTGAGGATGAGGTCTGCCACCTCCCGCATCCGCTCGGCCGAGGCCACCGACGACCCGCCGAACTTCATCACGACGGTGAGCTCCGGCGCCGCGCCCCCGCCGTCGCTCCTCTCCTGCGCAGCCTCCACCACCGAGGCATCCTTCCTTTCGACAATGGCGGCGCCGACGGCTCGCTGGCACCGGACCGCCGCCTTCCTCAGGCACGGCGCGGCCGGGACCGCTACAGGCGCCAAGGCCCCGCGCCGTCTCGCGGCGGTGGCACCGTCAAGTGCAAGTCCCAGCCGCGCGGTGGTACGGAGAGCCGGCGCCGCCATGCCGGTGCCGCGAGGGTGGAGCGGGGGAGGTGGAGAGGCTGGAGGCGCGGCCGAGGGCGGCGCGGGGCGAGAAGAACGGACGGCGGAGAGTAGTGCGAGGTGGTTCCTTCGGACGGGCCAGATCAATCATCGATATATGTCCGTCCATGTTTGGACCAGACGATTTTTAATAAGAAATTGACATTTCTATGGAACGAGATGCTGTAGAATCGTTTGGTTTGAAGGATGGAAGTATGGAACACGACTGTCCTTTATATTGGAAAGATACGCCCATTCCTCCACAAAAGTCAGGAATGAAAAAACAATCTAAGCTGAAGTTTTGACTGTTCTATGATTTCTGTGATATATAGATTCCTATGTGCCAAATGCCACGTCATCTTGCTTTCCTTTATTTTTCTAATACTTTGTTTTACACTCTCATTTTTTTTTCTTTTCCTCTGTCTTCATCGATTTCTCTGTTTTTGATCCTCCGTTCCACATAAATCCTAATTTGTAAACCTTTCATCAAAGAAAAAAGAAAGGACGTTCAGGTCAATGTATGCAACTTTCTCGAATGAAACCTAGACTTCTTAACAAAAGAGGGCAACTGCAGTCAAAGGAGGAAAACTCGTTTTCCGGTAATATAACCACTTCTGCTGACTACTGAAGTTATGCTCGGTTGTTGAATACTATTTTTATCTTGGTTCTGCGAATATATGGTTGAGATATACCCATGTGTGGTGTAATGATAAGTGATTGTCAAGAAACTGACAAGCTTTGGTTTAGTGTTGAGACTAACCATAGCATGAGTATGGTGTTGTGCAACATGTCTCTTAGTTTGTGATGGGTCTAGTTGAGCAATGAGACAGACAATGGAGAAGGTCAAGTGAGTTCGTGCCGATGGACCAGGGGCGGTGAAGGACGGACTGGAAGCTTGGACCGAGGGATCGAGGTACCGGGCTGGATTGTGGACGGCTAACACTTGGCAACATCGACGAGCAAGTGTACATAAGGAGATGGGTTAGACCGTGTTGACCAAGTCAAGACGGTAATTGATCAAGTCAAGCGAGGGCGCGAGGACTTTGTGATTGGATGGTCGAGGATGGTCAGTGACACACGTCAAGATTGTGGAGGAGGCGTAGCGGGTATGCTTTTCCAGTTGGGTTTAGCGGTTTGGGCCTCAAAACCACTCGTGGATGGTTTTGCCGGGTTTAGGCTTCAAAACCTGGAATGGAGTTTGGTGCGACATGTGGCGTCATCGAGAAGGTTGTGTCGAGGTGAAGCATTCTCGTGAAGGACTCATGACCGTCGAATGCACGGTTTCAACTTGGACCATTATGCCCCTAGGGTTAAGTGGTTGAAGAAAATATCTAAGGACCGGCTTAGAATGTGTAATATGGCTCTATAAATAAGAGGGGAGGTTGCCCAAGCCAGCTATCTCTTCCGGTGTTTAGTTTCCCTGTGTCTAGGCTGTGTCTCTCAGTTATAGCCAAAGCTAGTTTCACTGTGTTGAGATTCACAGACGAGAGATTGAATCGCCTGATTGTGTTCCTTTCGTAGAGTAAGACTAGATCTTGTAAGAACCCATTCTTGTGAAGAAATAAAGCAAGTTGACCTCATCAAGTCTGAGTTCTTACTCTGTGATTTGGTCGTCTCCCATAGCCCATCTCTATGGTGTTTGTTGGATCTCTTAAATTTAAGCTCAGTTGTACATCTAAATAATAGCACTAAATATGTCAAGAAGACGTTACTGATGAGCTCTGAACATGTTTAATGCAACATCTCAAGAAATCCAATCTCCTAAAAAATATTAGCATAAACTTTATTTGGATCAAACTGTTGATGCCTAATTATTTCTATAGGAGTCAGTTTTGCACCCAACGTAATAAGACATGGAACTAAAAGAATAATAAAGAACGAGCGCTATCTAAAAGTCCTCGTGATCATCATGATGAAGCTTGTGGTAATGGATCATCAAAGAATCAAATAGTTTATTCTGTCTGCTACCGACTATCCAACTATTTACATTAGCTCTTTTAACTTTAGACTCGTATTCTCTGCCGGTCTTTTTCAGACCCTTTATTTAATTCACCATATGCTCCATGTGCATAGGACATTGATATTTTGTTCTCAAGTTTGTGTATATAAAACACATATGAATGATGGCCACAATAAGAAAGACATCTAGAAAGTAACTAGACTGATCAAGAGAATTCTCACTTTGTTTTCTGATCTCAAGAATTCCAGAGTCTGGAATGTACCCGATATCATCTATACAGAAATTCTCTTGTAAATATGCCCATCATCGTGAACTTTTTCCAGTGCTTTGGTTAACCCGTTTGGTTTTTATCTTTTTGAGTTGATATTTCGGGAATAGTTTCAAAATGAATTAGTCAAGATGTATGCCAATTTTCAGAATTTTTTGAATTTGTTTGAATTTATTTCGATTTATTCTTGAAGAGAATTCTGCTAAAATCTGCGTAAACCTGCTTAGGCCGGTTTGGAAAACTGGCTTAGGCCGGTTTTTTAAGTTACTATAGTTGAGCTGATTTTTTGTGGAGATCTTCTTCTTGATGTTTTAAGCTCCTCCACCAAATTTCAAGTCATTTTGAAATCGTTTGATTGGTTTTTGACTTTCTCTCCTCCTTGAGCTAAAAAATTGGTCCAGGCCGGTTTTTGCAGTTGGTTTGGTTTCTGAGTTTGCTTTTTTTATCTGCGGTTGCTTTCGTGATAGTTTCGCTGTGTTTTCTATTATCTCTTGAGCACATCTTGCCACCATTTGGTTCGTGCGTGTTCACGTGTGAGTTTTGAAGTTTTGAGCGCTTCATTGGTGGTGTTGGCATAGTGGCCAATTTCGGAAAAAAATTTGATTTGGCTCCCATTCGCCTGAAAGCCCAAGTTTGGTTTTGGTAATTAATGACACCAAGTTGCTAATGCTATTATATCAAGTGTGATTAAGCTAGGCATAAGCAACATGTGATGGAGGTAGAAATGGCATGGAGAGATGGCCACAAGACCACATGATTTGGTGCATGAAATGATGAGCAAGATCATGGTGGAGACGCACATAATATGATGGACATGATGATCAAGTGGAAGAGAAGGATCTAAGAGCGCAAGGCAAAGGTATAACCATATGGTTTTCCTTTTGCCGGTCTAAGATGAGTAGAGAAGTGATTGACCGGATTTAGGATACATAGCCGACTATCAAGAGGGGCAATCACGGTTAGCTCGGGAATCAAGTGCCACTAGATCAATGTCTTGAGCATATGCATTAGGATCTAGTTGAGAGCCAACATAACGCCTTGAAAAAATGTTTGTGAAATGCTAACACACATGCACATTGATGGTGTACACTTGGTGGTGTTAGCACATTTACGAAGGCGGTGGTGTTTGAACGGTAGTATGGGGTTTGGGGTTCGCTCTCCCTCACGCCGAGCGTGCGAGCGCGGGATTCAGGCGTTTTTGAGGAAATGAAATGCCTATTTTCCACTGCGCCGGAAGTCGGAAAAGTAACGGAGGCGAACGGCGGTCACTGCGTTGACCGGACGCTGCACCGGACGCGGTCACGGTATGACCGGACGCGTCCGGTCAGTTCATCGCGGCACGGGTGCTAGGGTCTGTGACCGGACGCGGGTCTGGCCTGACCAGCGCGTCCGGTCAGTTCAACTGAGCGTAAAAGTTAAGCGCGCGACCGGCGCGTCCGGTGCCTCACGGAACCGGAGCATCCGGTCAAGTGTCCAGAGAAGCAGAGCGCAGCGGAAGTGACGATCGGACGCGCGGCGCGTCCGGTCACGAGCGACCGGACGCGTCCGGTCGCAGCGGGAGCTTACTGGAACGTGACCGGACGCTGGCACTGTCGCGTCCGGTCATTCGCAGGAGCGCGTCCGGTCAGGGCAACGGCTAGTTCTGACGCGCACTGTTCACAGTTGTCGTGTAGTGACCGGACGCGTCCGGTCACCCTGACCGGAGCGTCCGGTCAACGCGATTTCAATTGCGCCGTCCGGTAACGGCTAGCTGCGTACCCCTTCGTTATAAATAGAGGATGTCCGGGGTTTGAGGGTATCTCTTGCACATTTTTGAGACCTAGAGACATCCTTTGAGCTAGAGAACAACCCCTCCACTCATCTCTTTGCATAGTTGCACATCTTGAGTGAGATTGAGTGAGATTCAAGTGCATTGCTTGAGAGTTGCATTCTAGAGGCACTTGATCTTCGAGTTGCTGCGGATTTCTTGTTACTCTTCCGTGTTTCCCGACACGGTAGACGGCTTGGAGCAGCGGAGGTGATTGAGCTCGCAATTGGAGATTGTTGGAGCCCTCACCAAGTGTTGTAAGGGGTTCTTGATCCTTCCCCGCGGGAGTTCGCAAATTGGATACTCTAGTGGAGCTCGTGGCTTGGAGGATCCCCATCTTGTGTGCGGTTGTGCGACGCCCGCCGAGGGCTCGACTCTTGATAGTCGATTAGCTCGTGAACCGACAAGTGGGTGCATCGCCACAACGAGGAGTAGCTTGCCGGGAAGCAAGTGAACCTCGGTAAAAAATCTTGTGTCATCTCTTTGCCGAGGATTTCTCTGGTGATTGATCATTGTGATTGATTCTTCGATTACATTACTTCTCTACATCGTTGGTATAAGAATCAAGTCACTTTCTCTTTTCTTTCTTGTACTAGTTCTTTTTGTAGTTTGCTTAGCGTAGCTTTTATCACATAGGAGTAAGTAGCTTAGTGACTTAGCCTTGTTGGTGTGTATTAGAGATCATAGCCTTGCTTCACTAGAATTGTATAGGTGGCTTGCATAGTGTAGTTGAGCTAGTGCTAGAATTAGCTTAGCCATCTTTTATACTAACGTGGTTGTTTAGTGAAGCTTGTAGAATTTTAAATAGGCTATTCACCCCCCTCTAGCCATTTGGACCTTACATCGCCCCTCTCTAGTCACCTACTCAGTCCTTCAGATTCATTTTTTTCTTTTTTCTATCTAATGTACACAAAATTATCATTGTTTCATTAGATATTAGTCCAATACTATGTAATCTATGTATGTGGACCAAAGAAACATTGTCAAACCTAGTCATCTGTTCTCTTTTTCTAGAGCTGGATCAATACATTTTTCTCTCAATCTCCCTCCCTCTAATAACCATCTAGCTTTTAAAATTCTTGTGTATATTTTTCTTCTGAAACATACAAACACCTTCCTTTGAGGAACTCCCCCGTTCTTTCCATTTGTTAGGATTCAATGATAAGCTACGTAACTCTATCATACATATTTCATACTACCTCAGTTCCAAATTGTAAGGTATTCTGACTTTTCTAGATTCATAGCTTTTGCAAGGCAGTTAGATATAAAACATGTCTAAATACACAGTAAAATCTAGGTATCTAGACTTACAATTTAAAATAGATAGAGTATTTCATATTTTTTAATAGCTATATATGTTATAGAAAGTGGTATCTCCGTCTAAACCTATAGACTTAATACTTATATAGTAGTGGTTTATCCACTCCTTGTAACAAATTATATGAGGTGGTAGGGTGTATTATGTTTAGGTTTGTTAAATAAGGATTGACGAGTAAATACAACTTTGCAAGTTTTATTAGCAAAACATGTCGTATTTTGCCATCTAAACCGTCATATCCTATTTATATCGTAAATCCTATTCAAGCTCATTGCACAGTTAAATACTACCTTCATCTCTAAATAAATTAATTCCTAGTACAGCTGTCTTAAGTTAATTTGTTTATGTTTAAACAAAAAAGAGTAGTTACGTACAGGATCAAAACCATAAAAGTTCACATCCTACTCGTCAAAACCCTTTCAAGCTCAATGCATAGTTCATAGTTGGTTATGTGATTAAGGGCCTATTTAGATACCAGAGCTAATTACTAGTAGATAACTAAAAATTTAGTTATAATTAACTCTAATGTATCTAAATAAGAGGACCAGTAAGTAGGTTAACTTCTTAGACAAGGATTCAACTAGTTGTTAGTCTAGCCAATCTTAGTTAATTTTTAGTCTAACTAGTAAGTAACCCTAAGTGATCTAAACAAAGCCTATAAGAGCATCTTCTAGAGTCTTTCTAAAACCCATTCTTTAAACCATTATTTGAAGAGCCATTTGAATAAAAGTCATTTTTTATATCTTTCCATTCTTCGACAACTTTTCTATATCTTGTGCGCACTTTAGATTCTAGAGAGTCAACCTCATTGTCTATCTTTATTTTTCACCAAAATCTTTATTACTAACAATTAGGAAGGATATAGAGAGTCTGTTGGAATTGTTCACTGTAAAAGTTCTAAAAAAGGTCAGGAGTCGCGAATGAGATAATGGCTCAGTGGTGGGGCTTGCTTAGTGGAGCACCCATGCCCCTGGGTTCAAGACCTGCTCGGCATAGGTGCAGCAGTTCTAAGGTTTTTCCTCATTATCTTTGCAGCCTTAAGCTTAGATGTTTCACAAACCACAATTGTTGGAATATGGTGATCTTCAAGTACCTTTCAACGGGGCGTGTATATTTAGATATAGGTGTAGTAGTTCTAACTTGTGTACAATATCTGTGTGTGATTTGAGTTTATGCACAAATATATATATATATATATATATATATATATATATATATATATATATATATATATATATATATACTGCAATTTGTAGATGAAGTATTGAGCCATAAAAAGAGAGTTAATTAAGAGTCAAAAGTATTGAAAACCAACACTAGAGCAAATTATTGGGAATCGATTAGAGGCTTGTTTAGTTCTCAAAATTTTGCAATTTTTTTTTCAAGATTTTCCATCATATCGAATCTTTGGACGCATGCATGAAACATTAAATATAGATAAAAAATAAAACTAATTACATAATTTATACGAAATTCACGAGACAAATCTTTTAAGTCTAATTAGATTATGAACACTAATTATCTAATAACAACGAAAGTGCTGTATTACTATTTTCCAAAATATTTCACGAACTGGGCTGGGAGAATTGAAAATCTCCTCCCTCCTCCCTCCTTTGTCCCCTTCGTCCGACTCGAGAAAGCGCCACCGCAGGGCACCGGCCGCGCAGCGAATGGCGGCAGCAAGCATCATGCCTCCACACACAAACCCACCGCCTCCAGCCACAGCGCGTAATCCCACCGCTACCGTCTCCGATCCCCAACGCCACCGAGACGCCCCGACGCCGTCCCTCCGCGCGCTCTTCCTCCGCGCCGTGGACCCGTCCCGCCCCTCGTCATGGTCCACGGCCGTCGCGGACCTCCTCTCCTCCGGCGACCCCGTCGCCGCGCTGGCCGCGTTCGCTGCCGCCCTCCGAGCCAACCCCGCTGCGCTCCGGCCGGCCCTGCCCCCGGCCCTCCGCGCCGCCGCCGCCGCCACCTCCCTCTCCGCCGGCCGCCAGCTCCACCTCCTCGCGTTCCGCTCGGGCCTCTTCCCCTCCGATGCCTACTCCGCCTCCGCCCTCCTCAACATGTACCACCATTGCTCCCGCCCCCTCGATGCACGCAGGGCGTTCGACGAAATCCCCGCGCCCAACCCCGTCATTGTCACTGCCATGGCGTCCGGTTGTGTGCGCAACAACCTCGTATATACCGCGCTCTCTATCTTCCACTCCATGGTCGCCTCTGATTCCGCGGGAGTGGTCGACGAGGCGGCTGCACTGGTAGCGCTCTCTGCATCTGCTCGTGTCCCTGACCGTGGCATTACTGGTGGTATTCATGCACTTGTCTCCAAGATTGGCTTGGATGGGCATACAGGGTTAGCAAACACGATGCTAGATGCTTATGCAAAGGGCGGTGGTCATGACCTGGGGGCTGCGAGGAAGCTCTTTGATATGATGGAGAGGGATGTGGTGTCCTGGAACACAATGATTGCATTGTACGCCCAGAATGGACTGTCAACAGAGGCGCTTGGGTTGTATAGCAAGATGCTGATTGTGGGAGGTGGTGTTAGATGCAATGCAGTAACCTTGTCAGCTGTGCTACTGGCCTGTGCGCATGCGGGGGCAATACAGGCTGGAAAGCGCATCCATAATCAGGTGAGTTGCTTCCTCATAACCTTTGATTACAAAGTTCCTTGGCCAGTTGCATGTTTCTTGGGATCAAATTCACCATGCCAATATCTGAAGATCAGTCTACGTGATTTTGCTGAACAAAGGGAGCCATCTATAACTGTTAGAATAGTCTTACATTAGTTGTCGAGGGCCTCTATGCTAGCTCATTCCTGCAGGAGTGCCATCACCTCATGAACCATGTGAGATGGCATTATAGCACCAAAAGTACCTGCATGCATCATCTTGTGAAAAAAAAACTTTTAAAGTGATTACTAGTCACTGTTAATGATGATGGAATAATGTTTTAGCATACAGGTATTTCTGTGCCTTAGGTGTTAAGTTTGGCCAAACAAATGGACCTGCATGCTTTGAAGGAAAAATATGCTGTGAACATAGAAGCATCACGATCACCTTTTTCTTTTCGAGGACTATAGTATACAGTAACCTTTTTCTCATCTGTTGCTTTGCTTTTGGAGATCTGTGGTAGTGTCCACAAGAAAATTTTGCTTTGCTTTTCTCATCAGATTTGTCTACAAGAAAAATTTTGAGTTTTGATTATGATATAACTGCCATACTTGCCAGTGAGCATTTGTACTTCCATAAATTTTATGTGGATCAAAATTGCATTTCTGTGTGAGTTGTCTTGTCAGTAGGTATCATTTATTTGTCTTTATGGATCTAGTGATCTACATTATAATTGATTCATTCTACATTGATAAAGGTAAGAATCGAAATGCTAGGTCATCTACATTAGTTCATTGCTATGCTTTAAGCAACTTCCCTTTGGCAGCATTGGATGAGATACACATCAAATCAATTATTCATCTCTCTCACATTTTCCATGTTCTCAAATTATTTGGTGGTGCTATGCCATTCTTTCTATTTAATTTTATTGTGATTAAATTTTCCTCTTATTATATATTTGAAAGGTGGTAAGAATGGGGTTGGAGGACGATGTCTATGTCGGGACTTCTGTAGTTGATATGTACAGCAAGTGTGGAAAAGTTGAAATGGCATGGAAAGCCTTTCAAAAAATTAAGGGAAAGAATATCCTTTCATGGTCTGCCATGATTGCTGGCTATGGCATGCATGGATATGGCCAAGAAGCCCTTCATGTTTTCACTGACATGAGGAAGTCAGGGCTAAAGCCAAACTACATAACCTTTATCTCAGTTTTAGCTGCTTGCAGTCATGCTGGTCTTTTGAATGAGGGCCGTTATTGGTACAGCACCATGAAAACTGAGTTCGGAATTGAACCTGGTGTCGAGCACTATGGATGCATGGTGGATCTTCTTGGCCGTGCTGGTTGTCTTGATGAAGCTTATGACCTTATTAAAGAAATGAAAGCCAAACCTGATGCTGCTTTGTGGGGAGCTCTTCTTAGTGCATGCCGAATCTACAAAAACGTTGAGTTGGCGAAAATTTCTGCAGAAAGATTGTTTGAGTTGGATGCAACTAACTCTGGGTATTATGTTCTCTTGTCAAATATATATGCAGAAGCTGGAAGGTGGAAAGATGTGGAAAGAATGAGAGTTCTGGTTAAAACCAGAGGAATAGAAAAGCCTCCAGGGTATAGCTCGGTTGAGTTGAAAGGTAAAACCCATTTGTTTTATGTTGGGGACAAGGCTCATCCACAGTACAAGGAAATCTATGCTTATTTGGAGAAACTGCTTGAGAGAATTCAAGAAGCAGGTTATGTACCAAACACAGGTTCTGTTCTTCATGATTTGGATGTAGAAGAGAGGGAATCCATGTTGCGCATCCATAGTGAAAAGCTTGCTGTTGCGTTTGCCCTGATGAACTCTGTACAAGGGTCAGTAATCCATGTCATAAAGAATCTCCGGGTCTGCACTGATTGCCATGCAGCAATAAAGATTATTACAAAGCTTACTGGACGAGAGATTGTTGTTAGAGACATAAAGCGCTTTCATCATTTCAAGGATGGGTTATGCTCATGTGGGGATTATTGGTGACATTATGCAAAGAAGCTTAGTTTGTGATGCCATATTGGTAGGCATCAGAATAACACATTGAGATAACTGTTTATGATACTCTCAGTGCATCTGTCCAGGACACAAAGGCCAATACATCAGTGATATAATTTATAACTTTTCATCCTGATTAGGATGAAATGGTCTGAACTGCATAGCTGGCTGACGCAGTTAGTCAACTTATCTGTGGTGAAGATGAAGGACATTGGGGCTTTCAATAGTCCTGCGTAATACACTTGCACTTTCATGCGCAAGACATGGATTTTCATCATGATATGAAGGGCTTGTAACATAATGGCTCAGCCTTGACCATTTGTGAAGGCCAGGAGCACAAAGTCATTTTGGAGTACATGAATTCTGCCAGGATTAGTTTTTTAATATTTACATGTGATGAGAAACACTGCTGGACACTTCAGAAGCATGAATTTGTCAATCCCAGAAATGTGCCCCAGAGAGGAAATTGAGACATGATCATTTCTTAATATCAACTCTGTTCCATAACATTATAGAAGGTTTGTATGTTATTCCCATTTAAATGTACAGTAATTAGTAAACAAAATGTGATACTGTGGAGGAGTAAGGACTTAAAATACCATTTCACCCTGAAAACCATTTCAAACTGAGTTCAGGCTTTAGAGATGAGGTTCTTTATTACTAATTGTTTTATAAAAGTAGTATGCGCTATCCAAGCTATCAACTAACTGGATAGTGGTTTTGTGGAAAGTGAGTGCATAGTTGTCACAATAAGGATAAATTTGACAAAGAAACAAAACTGTCTTCGATGGTCTTACATAACTGCATGTGCTATCCCTAGTTTTTTTTTCTGTAGCCACAATCCCATTGCTTAGCCCATGCCCTGTCAAATATGGCATGCCTGGAGGCGACAGGGATGTGCACACGAGGTGAACAGATCCACTGTATGGTGCACATGGAGGGCATGAATTCGACGTGGTTTCTCCCATTTACCAAATCAGCTGTCGACACCATTGTTCCTCCCCTTCCTCAAATTATCTGACAGTAGTAGTCCAGCAAAGAAGACAAGGGGTATAGCACAAACGGAGAGAGCAAGAGTGAGAACCACCCACAGGTCAGTAGTACATGCTTGTGTTCAAGTGCTTGTCTTGGTGATTTTGGTTGGAAAAATAGGGAGGGGGTGAAGGGTTTGATTTTGTGTTGTAGGGTTTAATTTTTTCAGTTGCAAAGCTCCAAGTTAAATTGTTAGAAATTTGTACTGAGTTTCCTATATCTGTTGAATTGGTAAGTGTATGTGGTAATTAATTAGGGTTTGCTTTGCTCTGAAGACCAATGTGTTCAAGCTTCTGGTGCCAAAGGGAATGGTGGTTTCCTTTGGTTCTACACTGGCAGGAGGATGACTCTTTGGCGTATGAGGTATATTTGTGTAAATGAATGGCTGAGTCTTGGTTATGCATTGGTTGTGTATTATGGTTATACATTATTTTGCTCTTTGTAGGAGTGAAACTGGTGCATCTGTCCAATGTTTCAGCGCAGAGCGGTTGGTAAAGTAGCTTGCATATGTGAAGGTTAATGTTCGAAGAAGCAGAGTTGGAGAAGGATTGGGTTACGCCAAGTGCAAAGAAGCTCCACGGTGAAAAGAGGATGGGATGCAGCAGAGAAAAAGAATACCTTAAGCATGTCTGGAAACGACGGGTTTTTGCAGCAAAACTGGAGGATGGTTGTGGTATACTCGTATGGCGCCTGTGATGAGGTTGCTGGTGCTTCTCTGAGTATCTGTTGCTGCTGACAAGCGCTGAGACTTGTTGGAGCCACTCCAGGACACTCTGAACTAACGATGGAGGTGTACATTTTTTGGCAGCATATATGAGCTTGGGATATGTTTATTTTGTATCTACACCTGCGATGTGCTTAGCCACTATTAACGGCAATGTGGCGCTTTAATTCTTGTGTTGGAGTGGTAAGCCTGAAACGCTGTGCAGTTTTACATGGTTCTATTGTGTGCATATATGCAGATGCTTCTCTGAGTATCTGCTGCTATTTATGCGTACGAGTCCAACCATGCAATCAACATCTGGCAATGCAAATATAAGAGAAAAGTTAGAACAATGAGAGAAATCTGCATTTAGACAACTTTGTTTGTAGAGTTATACTTATACACTGAATCCGAACGGCTAAAACGTTACACGGGTATTTGCACCCATCGGCAGCTAAAGAACATGCCTTTCATTCTGAGTGACGGAAGGCTTTTCCAACTTTTCAATCAAGCTTCAAAGAATCAAAAGCCATCATGACTTCTGAATCAGGTTTATTAGGGTTCATAAAGAATAAATGAAAGGTAGTTACTTTCAGTGAAAATCTCGTCTGCTCATTGACACGGCCATATTGCACAAAGATCATAAACGAAAGAAAGTATCAGAGGCGGTTAAAAGCTTCATGCCAAAGACACCTGAGTCACAAATTCTAACGTCCACTGATAAGCGAGGCATCCATGTAGCATATTTAAGGGTTGCATTGCATGCAAATTCCTTGGGCACACTTCTCCAAACAAAGTATTGGTGATTTGTCTGGCAATGAAGTTCTTGTTTCAGTTCCCCTGCTGCTCATGCTTCTGCTACATCAAGAAAAAGAAGAGCAAACCCAAGGAAGAGGGAAAACAGGCTTGATGTGCTCTGCTGCTACATCCATTTCACTTCAGATTTGGACGAGGGTTTCCATTTGCAAGTACGTCCAAAGGTGTATGATCATCTGTGCAAAACTGTACTATCTGAACTTCATGTGTCTGAAGTGAATGCACATTCTATCATCAGAGATCATGTCACTCTGTCAAATGATGTAAGGTGTTAAACTGTCTTCCATATTATAAAAGTCAGTCACAGATTAGTTTCTTTTGTCTCTTTTGTCTTTATCTGTGGCCTTAGTTTTGTGGATGCCTATCTCCTTCATCTGTTGTTCAACAGGCACGAGCCCAACTTCAGCCAGAAACCTACAATACAGAAATGGCACTTTAATTAATCATTCGTCAAACAAGAGTAAAGGTGTTCACGGGGCGGATACAAACAGGTGCATAGACTGACCTGTTAAGCAGCACAAATAGCACAGTTCCAATAGTTACAAGCAGAAGAACATGCGCAACAATTACAAAGTTTTTCGATGAAAATGCTAGCGCAAGCATCGCCGTAAAACACAAGGCCAGGAGCAAAAACGTAATCTTGAGCACAAACCACGTGGGAGCCTACACAGCAAAAGTAGCATCAATTAAGCTTTCTCATCAACATGTGTAATGCCAAAACCATGCAAACAGAGGCAACACTAAGGTTGAATATGAGACTCGGTATATAACGAGATAATGTACAAAAAAAAACACTACATTGCACTTAAAACAGACATGACTAAAGTTGAATTGACATTGAATACACTAAATATGGAAAATGCTGCACGAATTATGCCATCAAAAGGAATGTCCTTACATTAACACCAGACGACAATGCTCCCACCAAGACAGCTTCGGCAGATGATACTTCATTTGAGCGGTGCCCTTCCATTCTGTGTCCAGCACTATTATTACTAGCAGAAATTGGTAACAAAATCAGGTAGATGCGCCATGCCGAACCATCATCATCATAATTCATAACGTTTAGTATAGCAGAGAAAAGGGGCTATGGTTGGCCATGCAATATTTTGGAATGCAGCAATTAGCAATTGAATGGCTGTTTGGTAATGATCGAAGTAACAATCAATACATCTCTAGAATGCAAGTATGCAACAAAGTAGGATTATATCTCAACTTTCAGTTGTACTTTTGAAATAGCAAACTTGCACAGGCACTCGCACGCGGCCAGCAAAATACAACGCCTTATACGGATAAAGATTGCGTAACCCAGGATAGCACACGGGTGTACAAATATATAGAACGGATAATTTTTGCAAAAAAACTCGAAGCTAGGCGGAATCATGTAGAGCTGTATATGCGGGGTCAGATCCGGGTCAGATCCAGATAAGAATAGCTTACCTTTCGGCTTCGCACAGCAGGAAGGAAAGAGAAGATGGCGTGCATACCTGGTGGGTGCTCGACTGCTCGTCGCCGGTGAAGTCTGGTGATTGGTGAAGGCTGAAGGGCCGCGGCGGTCGCACAATCGTCGCCTCAATCAAGAAAAACGAGAGAGAGAGAGAGGCGAGGCGAACGGGAGAAAGAGGAGGAAGGGAACAGATCGCATCGCACAGCCCAACAATGGCCCAAGGCTCAACCCACTCACCGCAGGCTCTCAGCTTCCTCATCTAAACTTTTTTTTTTGTGTCTCTCAAAAAAAAAAAAAAAAAACAGGTTTGCTAGCGTCCGGACGGACGGGGCGTCCGAATGCCCGCGCATTTAGACCGTTTTTGTGCCGATGCGAGGCACGCGCCGCTACGAACGTTACCGGCATTGATAACTATAAGAGGGGGAGGGGGCAGTGGATGCCTAACCTGCCGCAGGGAGGAGACATCGAGGCGAGGCAACAAAAAGCGAGGAGAGAGATACAACATCCGATCTACTTTTGAAACATCATGAGACAACACATGCAACATACGTCTGAAGGCAAATGAAACACTTGAAACATGCATCTGAAACATTTGCAAAAACACCTGAATAACACTTAAAAACCATTGCAAAATATACATAACATCTACATAAAACACTTGCGATACATATGTGGAACGTATGCAACATTCGAATAAGGAAGCATCTAGGTGACATTCAGTTGTTTTAGCTCCTCCTAACAACTAAATTTTATATGCCAAATTTTTCCAAAAAAATTACAAATTATTTCTATGGATTCCAGATATCAGAGAAATATATGTCAAATTGTTCACAAATATCATCAAATCGTTCACAAATTTCAGGAAAAATTACAAATTCCATGGATTGCAGCTACGGGAGGGGGCCGCATCGGTGCTCGCACTGAGGACGGTTGCACCGAGGGGTGGCGGCGGAGCGAGCAGCGGCTGGTGCCAGGGATGCGGGTGGACGGTGGGAGCCCGATGGCGGGCGGCGACGGTGCCGGGGACGCGGGCGGACGACGGGAGATCAATGTCGAGCGGCGATGTCAGAGTCGGATGTGGGCAGATGGCCGACCTGGGGTGCAGCGCCGGTGGGAGGCTGATGTAGGGCAACAACGATGGAGTCAGGAATGCGGGCGGACGGTGGCCTGGGGTGCGACGACGGCGTCAAAGTCAGGGATGCGGACGGAAACTTCCTCCAGGGCGAGCCGGATTGAACGACACATAGCGCGCCACGTGTCAGATCCAAGGGCCCATAATTCGGTTGATAGATGAAGCCAAATCATGCGGTTGACATTGCAAAATATACACCACATCTACATAAAACACTTGCAACACATGTGTGGAACGTATGTAACATTCAAATAAACACACTTGTAACATACGTCTAGAAAACAGATAAAACATTAGAAACAAAAGCTTGCAACATAGTGTACAACCATTGCAACATATACAACATCCCGATCTACTTTTGCAACATCCACATGAAACACTTGCAACATACCTCTGCAACATCTGAAACACTTGAAATATACGCTTACAACATGGGTTTCTTCCTGTCACGGTGTCTTCGGCCGATCGCGGGAGACATTGTCCCAACTGGCAATGACCTTCTCCTGGTGGTGCGGTGAACACCATGGCCGCGACAAGCGAGCACGAAGTAGGGGCACGACGGGTAATGCCCACAGTGGTGTGCCAGAGTGGGGCAACATGGCGAGGGATGGCCGCTGCGGCGAGGCAGAGTAGGGAAGCGTGGCCCAGGATGGGGGCGTGCACAGGGAGATGGTCGTGGCAGTGAGGCAGAGTGGGGCAGCGCGATGTAGGATGGGGCGTGCACAGGGAGATGGCCGCAGCGGCGATGCAGTGTGGGGCAGGCGGATGGCTACATGGCGTAGAAAAGCACACGATGGGCGAGCAAGTTGGGAGATATTTTTGAGAGAGAGACGGGGGAGACGTATAGAGACGGAGACTTGTTGGGCTAGTATGGTAGCAAGCAGGCTCAGGAAAGCAGCGTCCGGTCGGACGGACACTCGTCCGTGGGCATTATTAGAAAAAACTAAACTTTTTTAGTCCTCCGTCAACTTTCAAAACTATTTGTTTTTGCATAATTCGATGGTTTCACAACACGCACATATTTACGATTTTAATAAACAACGTCATATCTTTTTTAAAAAATAAATCTCATAGATTGTAGGATCCTAAAGTAAGTTCTGATTTGTAGTTTTTGTTAACATGAACTATATTATAATTTTTAGATATTGTATGGAGTAATTACTAAACATAATTAAATCGACTAATTTTGATAGAATTTTACTTGTTTGGGTGTGAGCTTGGTATTTGTATTATCACCTTTTATATCACTTGAAATTTCTATATAACAGTAGTTATCAATTAGAAGAAATATAATTAAGCACTTTAGTCGATGATGTCACGTACATTAAATTCATCTGGTGTGTTTTGCATATTGTGTTTGGTATTGTTCCGCTTCAAAGCGTGAATAATTTATTTGGTAGTTTATATAAACAATGGGGCAAGGAAACTAATACTATTTTTAACAAGAGCACACCTAAATTGTATTTGTAGGTACTGTTCATGGAACACAGATTCTATGCACAACTACAACTTAGAGATGACAAGAAGGAACGTCTTATTCAAGCTTGTCTACACCTAATGTGGCTATAGTTTTTTTTTCTTCCCATGGATAATCTTAGGCTCTATTTGGATCCACTCAACTAAAGTTTAGCTAGTTAAAATTTCAAAACTAAATTTTAGCCACCTAATGGTTCTCCTAGCTAAACTTTAGCTAGGGTGTTTAGACCCTTCAGCTAATAGACTTGGCTAAACTTTAACTGAGTTTAGCCGGGTTCTGCTAAACTCAGTTAAACTTTAGTTGGTCTTTTATTTAGCTGGATCGTTTGGATCTCTAGCATCTAAATTCAGCCAGCTAAATTTACGCTTATACGTTTATTAAAGGTTAATCTTGTGCATGAGACGGCAAGTTTGGTTTTACTTTTGGGTGTGGAGAAAGTTCAAGAGTGGGGAGACATGTAATAAACCTGGTCTTGGAATATGAAGCCAGATTATCTAAAAAATGTTTCCTGCTTGCCGACAAGTGGCTCTGACCTGGCGACAAGTGGCTCTGACTCGGTCCCGCACCTCTTGCGTGTCTGGCGACTACCCGCACTCATGGACCTCTATATTCATCCTCTATACGCCCTAGTCAGCAAGATTCTCTCCTCTATACTCAATTCTCCCGTACCCATCCATCCTCTATATCATCTTCTATCCACTCTATCTACTGTGGGACCCACTTATCACTTTATCTAAATATATCTATGTGTGATCTAGTTTTGAAGGATTTATTGAGACGAATTTAATGGTGCAATCGAAATTTAATTTGAATTTTTGGTTTGTGAGTTATAACATTTTTTCCTTTGTTTAGCTAGTGGGGCCCGCCACTATAGAGTATAGAGTAAGCACTGTACCACTCTAAATATAGAGTGAGAGAAAGGATAAAATATCGTTTTAGAGTACCCAGTGTAACAGTTTTTACTCTATATTCGTACTCTAAAGCTTTAGAGTATCGTTTTAGAGTACCCACTGTGGGTAGTCTTAGAACCCGCTAATCAGTGATATACCGACCCACCACAGCATACTTTCTCAAGTTTAAAACATATTGTTTAATTTTCTCAAGTGAGGTACCATCATTATTCATCTATGCATCCATTTACTTACCATCTATAATATAAATTATAAAGCTCAGATATAAATATGATAAGTGTATGCTATTTATTTTTGTTTTTGGTTATAAAATGGTTGTCATGTATCTCTGCGGCTCTGCCCCATCTATATTTTTGGATGAGTTCGCCACTGCTGCGCCTCTTTTTGAGCAAAAGCTGCCCCTCTCTCGTGGCCAGCCAGGACTCGATAGGCAGCAATCTCCGTAAACACTGAACATATATTTGCCTAAAACACTCTCGTTGGCTGATTGGTTCATACTCATGTGAAACATTGCCTAGCATACAGTAGCATAGCGAAACGAGTTCATCCGTTATATACACTGTACCATGGGCTGTTAAGCTCCAGCAGGTCGCGGCGCGGCATGACCCTGTTCATCTGGCTTATAATCCGTCTTATTCAGCTTGTTTTATTAGCCGGAACAGTATTTTTCTCTCACAAAAAATTAGCCAACAATTTTTTTCAGCCGGCTTATAATTCCAGCCGAACGGGGCCAAAGCTGACAGTTTTTTCTAGTAACAAGGAAGAAAAGAGAGGCACTACCGCACTACAAAAACTGATATACCATTTGTGATCAGCAGGGTGTGACAAAAGTAGCAGTATGCTATAATCGAGCTTGCATCAGTTATAATAAAGAGAAATTTTATAATGATTGAAAAAAATATAAGCCATCCGTGTGGCGAGATCAGACCGTGAAAAAATAGGAGGTACCCATGTCAAAGTATTTAGAAGTACTAAATACATGGGGTTAGTACGAAAAATAGGTGGTGCCAGTACCAAAGTATGTGAGGGTTAGATCTATTTTTTCTTTTTTTATTATTTTTTGATATAAGGGTAAATCAGTAACTTTGGGTGTGTTAATTAAGTCAAACGATTAAAGGTGCCGCTGAGCGTGAACTCCTCCGGCGAGAACTCCTCCGGCGCGTCTCAGTGCCTCGGGTCCCTGCCGATGGCCCACGTGTTGACGAGGACCATCTGTTGGAATTTATACGGGCTTAGCCCAATAACCAATTGTGAAATTCCTAATAAATCTCAAAGGCCCATTCATGTGAGCAAGAGGGGATGTGGGAACTCTTTAGTACCACCTTGCTTGTGGAAGTGGAGGTAGTCATACTTAAATATGGAAGTCCTCCCCACTTCCTCAAGTCTAGTGTGAGGAGGAGTAAGAGAAGTCCACACGCGCGCGCTCGCCTCGCCTCGCCGGGCCGGGCGGGGCGGGGCGAAGGGCGCGGGTGCGCGGCACCTGCGTGAATGGTCCGCCGAAATCCGGCTCCTCGCCTTGCGGGAGCGCGGTCTCCTTTTGCTGTTTTCGTTTTTTGGTTTCTTGGCCTTCAAGTTGTATGAGTCCTAACCGGTTACAAATTAAGAGTCCTAAATCAATTTAGATCGTGATCGCGACACGAGATTGGTTGGACAGGACTATATAAGCAACCTGCCGGCCACGCCAAAACGCATCCAGTTAATCCTAGGGTTTTTGCCTCTACTCGCTATTGCGCCGCCGCTGTAGCTACTCCAGTCCGATCGCTTGCGTGCACCAGCGACCGGGTGAGCAGGTCTCCGGAACCCTCGTCTTTGCGATCCTGCACCGGGAGAAGACGAATAAGGTTTTTGGGAAGCGTTCTTCGCGCGACTGCTCCCAAAGCTTCCACAACGGCTCGACTTCCGAAGGGTGCATCGGCGCGTCGGCTTCGTCATGCTAAAGCTCGCGGGGTCGTCATCAAGAATACTCCTCCGCCTCTCATCGACGACTTTGACGACGACTTCAACATCGACGACATCGACATCAGCGATCTCGCTCCATCACCACCGCCAGCAACATCTTCAACACCATCTACTACTACAACTGAAAGGTATAATTCTCTTGATCTAATTTTGACGTTCGTACAATCTAATCTATCTGCTGGACTATCAATGCTTGTCATGTTAATGCTGTGGAATATGCTGATCTGCTATACTAGTATGCCATACATGTTTAATCTAGTTCTTATACTTATCATGATTTATGTTCTAAATTTAATCATGCTTTTAATCTGGAAATTGCCTAATTCTTTAACAATCCAAAAACCTTATTATAGGCTGTTTCCAGAATTATCTATGGCTAGTTTTGTTGACGCGCTGAGGCCGGAAAAGTTTTCTGGTGCGCATTTTAAAAGGTGGTCTGTCAAGGTCACTGATTGGCTTACTGCCATGAAAGTTTTCTGGGTCAAAGATGGCATGCCTGAGGGAAACATCTCTGATGAAGATCAGAGAAAATTCCAGGAAGCTAATGATATCTTTGTGGGAGCTGTGCGTAATGTGCTTTCAGATTATCTATTTGATACTATGATGCACTTAAGAGACGCAAAGGCTTTATGGGATCATCTGAATGCTACTTATGGTGCTTCAGATGCAGGCAAAGAGCTGTATACCATGGAGAGCTTTAATGACTACAAGATGGTTGCTAACAAATCAGTAGTCGAGCAAGCTCATGAGATCCAGCGCCTGGCTAAGGAACTTGAACTCCTTAAATGTGTCTTACCCGATGAGTTTGTGGCTGGGTGCATTATTGCTAAATTACCTTCTTCATGGAGGAATTTCGCCACAAGTCTCAAACACAAGAGACAGAAAATATTAGTTGAAAACCTGATAGCATCTCTTGATGTCGAGGAAAAAGCTCGGGCTAAAGATAGCATTGAGAAGGGGAACGAGGAAAAATCTAGCGCCCACTTTGTCCAGAGAAACCATGGCAAGAACAAGGGAAAGCCTAAGCAACCTGCTTTCAATGCCAAACAAAATACTGCCTTCAAGAAGAAGAAGAAAGACAAAGCAGAGCTACCTTGCTTCGCGTGTGGAGAGCTTGGTCATTTTGCTAAAGATTGTCCGGAGCGAGCGGACAAGAAAGAGAAAAAGAAAATTCACCTCGTGACTGCTAGCAGTGCTGATGACGGGTATGGTAATTTTCCTACTGTACTTCCAGTGTTTCAATCTCCAAGTTGGTGGGTTGATACAGGTGCTAATATTCACGTGTGTGCTGATATCTCTTTGTTTTCTTCTTACCAGGGGCTCCAAGGTTCCTCCGTCCTGATGGGGAATGGGTCACATGCTTCTGTTCGTGGTGTTGGCACGGTAGATCTGAAGTTTACTTCGGGAAAGATCGTGCAGCTGAAGAACGTACAGCATGTCCCTACTATTCGCAAGAACCTTGTTAGCGTCTCCCTTCTATTGAGAGATGGGTTTAAGGTAGTGTTAGAGTCTAATAAAGTAGTCATGTCTAAGCATGGACAATTTATTGGTAAAGGCTATGATTGCGGAGGCTTGTTCCGCCTATCTTTAGCAGATTTTTGTAATAAGTCAGTGAATCATATTTGTGGCACGATTAATGATAATTCGAGTGTTTGGCATTCTCGCTTATGTCATGTTAACTTTGGATTGATGTTACGTTTGTCTAGTCTGAATTTAATTCCAGATCTCACTATTGTCAAAGGTTCTAAGTGTCATAGTTGTGTGCAATCTAAGCAACCTCGAAAGCCTCATAGGGCAGCAGAGGAGAGAAACTTGGCACCTCTAGAACTCATACATTCTGATCTTTGCGAGATGAATGGTGTGTTGACAAAAGGTGGAAAGAAATATTTCATGACTTTAATTGATGATGCAACTAGATTTTGCTATGTTTACTTGCTTAAAACTAAAGATGAAACGCTAGACTACTTTAAAATCTATAAGGCTGAAGTTGAAAATCAACTAGAGAGAAAAATTAAACATCTAAGGTCAGATCGTGGTGGTGAATATTTTTCTATATTATTTGATGAGTTCTGTGCGGAACATGGTATTATTCATGAGAGGACAGCTCCTTATTCTCCCGAATCTAACGGGATTGCCGAGAGGAAAAACCGCACGCTGACTGACTTGGTGAACGCCATGTTAGACACTGCTGGTCTATCTAAGGCATGGTGGGGGGAAGCTCTATTGACTGCGAGTCATGTCCTGAATAGAATTCCAAACAGAAATAAAGAGACAACTCCATATGAGAATTGGATTGGAAGGAAACCATCACTTTCATACTTGCGCACGTGGGGATGTTTGGCGAAAGTCAATGTTCCAATTTCTAAGAAGCGTAAGCTTGGACCGAAGACTGTGGATTGTGTCTTTCTAGGATATGCTCACCATAGCATTGCCTATAGATTTTTAGTAGTAAAATCTGAAGTTCCTGATATGCATGTTGATACAATATTTGAATCTCGTGATGCTACATTTTTTGAAAATATATTCCCTATGAAAGATATGTGTAGTAATGCTAGATTTTCCTCTGAGATAGCTCCTGATTTTACGGTACCTATTGAGTCTTCTATTGAATCATTTGAGCAACCACCTGAAGAATTCTTTGAGGAGAATGACAATGAAGTTCCTGCGAGGAACAAGAGACGAAGGATTGCAAAATCCTTTGGTGATGATTTCATTGTGTATCTTGTGGACGATATTCCTACTTCTATTACAGAGGCATATGCATCTCCAGATGCAGATGATTGGAAAGAAGCTGTTCGTAGTGAGATGGACTCAATTCTTTCTAATAGAACTTGGGAGTTATCTGAGCTACCTTTTGGTTGTAAACCAATTGGATGTAAGTGGGTGTTCAAAAAGAAGCTTAGGCCTGATGGTACTATTGACAAGTACAAGGCTCGGCTTGTGGCTAAGGGTTATACCCAGAAGGAAGGCGGGGATTTCTTTGATACTTATTCACCTGTTGCTAGAATGACCACTATTCGAGTGCTACTTTCTCTGGCTGCCTCGTATGGTCTTCTCGTTCATCAAATGGACGTGAAGACAGCTTTCCTTAATGGAGAGTTGGATGAGGAGATTTATATGGATCAGCCAGATGGATTTGTGGTAAAAGGTGAAGAGCAGAAGGTGTGTAAATTACTGAAGTCTTTGTATGGCTTAAAACAAGCACCTAAACAATGGCATGAGAAGTTTGACACTACTTTAACTGGTGCGGGCTTTGCTGTTAATGAAGCTGATAGGTGTGTGTATTATCGACATGGTGGGGGTCAATCTGTTATATTATGTTTATATGTTGATGATATTTTAATCTTTGGAACAAACATTGATATTATTAATGAGGTCAAGTCTTTTTTGTCAAAGAGTTTTGACATGAAAGATCTAGGAGAAGCTGATGTAATTCTAAACATTAAGCTGATTAAGGAAGATAGTGGGATTACCTTGTTACAATCTCACTATGTTGAGAAGGTCTTGAGCCGTTTTGGCTTTATGGATAGCAAGCCTACTTCAACACCTTATGATCCTAGTGTGACATTGAGAAAGAATAAGAAGATTGCTAGAGATCAATTGAGATATTCTCAGATAATTGGTTCACTCATGTATCTAGCTAGTGCAACCAGACCAGATATCTCTTTTGCCGTGTGCAAGTTGAGTAGGTACATGTCCAATCCGGGTGAAAATCATTGGTATGCACTTGAGAGGGTCTTGCGTTATCTCAAAGGTACAATGAGTTTTGGGATTCACTATTCTGGGCACCCAGCTGTGCTAGAGGGATATAGTGATGCGAACTGGATTTCTGATATTGATCAAATCTATGCTACTAGTGGGTATGTGTTTACTCTTGGAGGTGGCGTAGTGTCATGGAGGTCTAGTAAACAGACTATTTTGACTAAATCTACCATGGAAGCAGAACTTACTGCTTTGGATACAGCTTCTGCAGAGGCAGAGTGGCTGCGTGAGCTCTTGTCAGACTTGCCGGTGGTTGAAAAACCAATACCGGCTATCCTTATGAATTGTGATAACCAAACAGTGATCACTAAAGTAAATAGTGCTAAGGATAATGCGAAGTCAACAAGACACGTTAAAAGACGTTTGAAGTCTGTCAGGAAGTTGAGAAACTCCGGAGTAATCACTGTGGCTTATGTGCAAACAGACAAGAACCTGGCAGATCCTTTTACCAAAGGACTATCACGGAATGTGATAGAAATAGCATCAAGGGAGATGGGTTTGAGACCCATATGAGTTTACAGTAGTAGTAACCCAACCTTTTTGATCGGAGATCCCGTGACTTAGGATCTGGGAAGAACAAACTATTGGTAAACTGAGGAGAGTATAATTATAACCCTCTCTATGTGAAGATGCAATACTCTCAAAGCGTTGAGGCACTGTATGGTAGGTTGGCTAATGCCTTAACATGTTTTATTGGCTTTAACAAGCGAAGATGCTGTCCTACAGAGCATTCTTGAAAGAACATGCCTATATGATTTTGACTGTAGAACGTCGCAGTCTATGAGACTTGGGTGGTCTCTAGTAAGATCATGAAGAGACCAGGGAGTACGACGTATATGCTCCACCCACGGAGTAAGGCTACTAGTAGCCAAGTACTAGTTTGATTTTGAGCAAAGCTTATTCACACAAAACTTGCAATTCAAGGCATAGTCCATTGTTCAAGTTGTGGATGAGTGTAGCTTGAGATTCTAGGCGGAAGTTCAACTTCACAGTCTCTGCCGAAACACTGGTATATCAAACAGTAGTGAGAACAGACAAATCTCTAAATGGGTATTTGAGATCTGGTGGGGGATTGTTGGAATTTATACGGGCTTAGCCCAATAACCAATTGTGAAATTCCTAATAAATCTCAAAGGCCCATTCATGTGAGCAAGAGGGGATGTGGGAACTCTTTAGTACCACCTTGCTTGTGGAAGTGGAGGTAGTCATACTTAAATATGGAAGTCCTCCCCACTTCCTCAAGTCTAGTGTGAGGAGGAGTAAGAGAAGTCCACACGCGCGCGCTCGCCTCGCCTCGCCGGGCCGGGCGGGGCGGGGCGAAGGGCGCGGGTGCGCGGCACCTGCGTGAATGGTCCGCCGAAATCCGGCTCCTCGCCTTGCGGGAGCGCGGTCTCCTTTTGCTGTTTTCGTTTTTTGGTTTCTTGGCCTTCAAGTTGTATGAGTCCTAACCGGTTACAAATTAAGAGTCCTAAATCAATTTAGATCGTGATCGCGATACGAGATTGGTTGGACAGGACTATATAAGCAACCTGCCGGCCACGCCAAAACGCATCCAGTTAATCCTAGGGTTTTTGCCTCTACTCGCTATTGCGCCGCCGCTGTAGCTACTCCAGTCCGATCGCTTGCGTGCACCAGCGACCGGGTGAGCAGGTCTCCGGAACCCTCGTCTTTGCGATCCTGCACCGGGAGAAGACGAATAAGGTTTTTGGGAAGCGTTCTTCGCGCGACTGCTCCCAAAGCTTCCACAACGGCTCGACTTCCGAAGGGTGCATCGGCGCGTCGGCTTCGTCGTGCTAAAGCTCGCGGGGTCGTCATCAAGAATACTCCTCCGCCTCTCATCGACGACTTTGACGACGACTTCAACATCGACGACATCGACATCAGCGATCTCGCTCCATCACCACCGCCAGCAACATCTTCAACACCATCTACTACTACAACTGAAAGGTATAATTCTCTTGATCTAATTTTGACGTTCGTACAATCTAATCTATCTGCTGGACTATCAATGCTTGTCATGTTAATGCTGTGGAATATGCTGATCTGCTATACTAGTATG
Organism: Saccharum spontaneum; assembly: GCA_022457205.1. Classification (NCBI taxonomy): domain Eukaryota; kingdom Viridiplantae; phylum Streptophyta; class Magnoliopsida; order Poales; family Poaceae; genus Saccharum; species Saccharum spontaneum. The sequence continues at coordinate 26,267,067 of CM039585.1, read as the reverse complement.
CCATACATGTTTAATCTAGTTCTTATACTTATCATGATTTATGTTCTAGATTTAATCATGCTTTTAATCTGGAAATTGCCTAATTCTTTAACACCATCACCCCCACCCGCACGTCGAATCGCAGGACCGTGCACGGCGTCCAGCACTCCCGTGGGATTAGCAGCGGCGTCAGACGGTGCAGCCGGAGCGCCTCCTTGACGACGAGCGGCGTCAGATGATGGCACGCACGGATGCGTCGGCCACGCACGCCGAGTCGCGGAACCATCTCGCTCAGGTTCACCGCCTGCTGCCGCCGCCCCGGTGAGGCCGCTCAGAGCGTAGTAGCCGACTAGCCGGCGGCCGGACCTCCTCCTCGTGCATGGCCCTAAACGAGCCCACGCGGCGCGCGCTGAGCAGCTCCGTGGTGTAGATCCTGCCGAGCTTCCTCCACCCGTCGTCATGGGGAGCGAACACGAGACGGCCCTGCCCGTGGGGCTAGTGGCAGCGCCTATGGCCTAGCGGCGGTGGCGGCGACGGCGGCGGACGGCGGAGCGGAAGGCGTGTCACGGAGAGGTCAAACCGAAAAAAAACACGTGAGAGGTTTTTGCCTGGTGTGGCCACAACGTCAGCTACTATGATACCCACTATAATATAAATTAGTACATTTTACAAATAATTTGTCTCAATTATTTAGCTAGATAATAAAAAACCGAAAGTGCTTAGAGGTACCAATGGTACTTTCCCGACCATTGTAAAAGACCTCAAAAGTTTTTGAAGTTCTTAATTTCGAATTTGGCGCAAGGAGGGGGAAGTTGACTTATGTTTGATCTAACATGCACCTGCAACACACATTCAAACAAAATTTTTAAAATGCTGGTATTTTTATATTATATAAAAGCACATAATGTTATAGTTATGCTTAGTACTTATGTATTCTTTGCAAGTTTGCTACGTGCTATGTTATACAAAAGTGGGTATGGGATTTTTAAGGTTGATTGGCGGCCAAATATCTCCTGGAACCTGATTTAGTTGCCACCCTATAATTTCAGAACCCCCAACCTCAAAAAAATTCTCTTTAACACCCACAAGAATTCAAAAGTGAGAATCACCTCCTTTCTTACAAATTTGTGAAAGAGTTTTATCTTTTAACATATTTTATTCTTATAAAAGCTCTTACCAAACCATATTGTTCATTATACAACTTGAAAAGTCATTTGTTCAAGAGACATTTATTTTGTATGTCTGAATTTTGATTCCTAGTCTTTGGGTTGGCATAAATAATGCAATCTGAGTAACTTGTATTTCTTTTTTATTAATACTTTTGTTAGAAAAAAAGTCTAGATCTATAGTACTTTATTTCTTCAAAACTCTCTTTTTAGCTTCCAGAAAAGATAGCATAAACACAGTTAGACTTAACAAAACTGAATTACAGCACTAATCTGCCCCACAGACAAATCCCTCTATTCATTTCATTGAGCTGGAAAATTTGGAATCAAACATGACATCTCATATCCAAGCAGAAAGCAGCTGTATCAAAAGAATGAAGAACCTAAGCACAAGCGAAGATACACAAATCTTGAAACAAAAGCAAGCAATACAAAACATATAGTATATATACCACTACAACCGCATGTCAGAACTGTTCCATCGACCCTTGATGCTCCTTGCGACGCCATTCCGCACAAGCCCTGACTATCTCGGCTTTGTCATCCTGCTGCCGTATCAGGTGCGTGCTGTGCAGGTCGGAGCCGCACAGGCTCGACGGCAATGGCGGTGGCGGCGACTCGGCCGCCGGCGACGAGGTCATGCTGGTGAGCGACTCTAGCAGCTGCGACTGACGGCACTCCCGGCGGTAGTCCAGTGTGATGCTTGTCAAGTGGTAATCTTCCAGCACGTCCAGCGGCACGCTCTGCATTCAGGTGTTCAGCAGTCAGAACTGCATCATAATTCATATAAACTCTAAAAAAGAACTGCATCATATCATTCAGAGCTGTGTCAGATCAACCAAATTAAACTACCTCGAGGATCCAACCGATGTACTTGACGTTGTTCACGTGCTGGTTGACATCCATGTCGCCCCACCTGGGCTGAAGGGAACAAGTTCAGTTCAGAGAAGTTCCAACCAAATGGGATGAGAAGCTCTGAACGAGCATGTGCAGAGAGGTGTTCTGGTTCTTACTGCTAGTCCTGATCTTATGTGCTCCGCCGTCAAGTCGGTGAGCTTTTCGATCTTGCGGCCGCTGCCGGTGGCGTCTGCGGCGATGATGCTCCTGTCCAGGTAAAAGGGAAGCACCTCCTGCCTGACCTCGTCGGGTATTTTAGACAGCCTCCGGGTCTCTCTGTTCATCATCACCCAGTTGCTGCACAAAAACAGAAGTTCATCACATCACATTCCCAGCTTGTTATACACCCCAGTACTAATTCACAGCTGTCCTGTAACCTGCAATGTACTGGGAGATTTGTTATTACCTTGTGGCTCTTGCAATCATGTTCTTGGTGTTGCGGTCGCGGATGATCCAGTCCCTGCGCATGCCGTTCTTCCCTGACGACGCCACCCAGGTGTCTATCTCCACAACATCTCCCCTGTCATTGTCAAGCAAGAGGAGCATGTGAAGTGAAACCCAGTAGATAAACATGACTGATGATCACCAAGATCAGTTTTTTTTTTTAATTTCTGTGTGTGCAGTAGTTACCATCTGCTGTACTTGTCGACCTGGATGTTGATTCTAGTGACGACCCAGATGAGCTTCCTGAGGCTCATCTGCCGCGTCGCACCGAAACCGTCACCAGCGAGCCCAGAACACATCACATGGTTCAGTGCTGTCTCCTGCACAGACATGAGATTTGCTGGGCAATCTTCAGACCATGGCACAAGAAGTAGACAGAAAGAGGATGGGCGATCATACACATACAGTGAGTGAGATGCATACTCCGTATATGACAGTAACAGGGATTCAGACTGAATAAATGTGTTTTCGCATGCACCTGCAGGAGGTTCATGAGGGTCTCCATGGTGGCAGTCCGGTCAGGCCCGATCTCGTAGGATCTGATCACAAACTGCTGTCTGTACACGAGCCTCCCTTCCACAAACTTACCGAGCCGGAAGGCATCGCCGTCGTCGCCTTCCACGGACGCCGCCGGTGGCGGCGCGGGCACTTGCCGGACGTCGGCCACCGCCGCTGCGCCGTTCGGCCTGACGGCGCCATTGACAGCTTCCACCGCGACACGCCTGCCGTACGCGCCGCCGGCGCTGGCGCCGGCGCCGCCATTGCCAAAGCTCCTCACACCACGCAATCTCACACCTTTTACCTTGCCATCATCTGTTGGCTTGCCAAATAGGAGCCGGCCGGAGGCGACCCGCGATGCGGTCTGCGGTGCCGGCGGCGTTGCCATTACCGAAGATATTCTTGCAATTGCATTTGATTGTGTCAATAAAAGGCTATATATGGAACCATATGTATTCTTCTGGCTTAGAATAACTTGGAAGGGAAAGGAATTGGTGGCTGCGTGTTACATTACAGCAAGGAAGAAAACTGCAGGGAGGATTACCAGTAGGTTTATTTTATTATTATTATGCGTAATGGTGGCTTCCAGTGGGATCCTACTGGCCCTAGTTTAGATAATAGTAGCTGATCGGTTTGCCCAGACGCGGAGCTTGGAGAATCAGATGGACAAAGATGGCAGATGGATAGCTGAACTGCCCTGCCAAACTTTACACCTAAGATGACTATTCTACATGTGTTAGATGCACCAAACCTCATAAATCGCCGGCTATGTTGCGTATATCGTGGTACGTATTTATTGTACTAGCTCATCAATTCGTGCTCGAGGAACTTGTACTATATACATTAACATTGAAATTTTAGTGAATAAATTTAGCACAAATAAGTAATCGGAACTGATTATTTATTCTCTATATGTATTCATTTTCTAACCCAATACCCATTTAGATACCAGATTTACTCCTTTGCATTCGCCTGAAATTTGGCAATTGCATCACTCACCCACCTCCTCCCACATGCTGTGCCCGCGCTCGACCGCGTCGGGGACAAAGAAGAAGATGGCGGGGGCGTTAGAGTCCGACTCTCCCTCTCTTCTTTCCCCAACTCCGGCAGGCTTGGAAGAGAAGGGCTCAAGGGAGGCAGGCCGGCCAGGTGGTGGGGACGGAGGGAGGGCGGCTTAGAGTCCTGGTGGCGGCGGAGGCGACTGGTCCAGATCAGGGCGGGGGCGTCCATGGCCAGAGCTCGTCTCGGAAGGAGGGGGCGGGGAAGAAGGTGGCCGCTGCTGGCACGCTAGGGTTCCGCCGGAGCTTCGGCGAAACCCTAATGCGCCTGGCGGGGCAGTGGGCAGCGGTGGGGGCGAGGACGAGGAGGAGGGCATAGCCTCTGGCGACGCAGGCGGGGTGGGGCGCGAGGAGGAGGCTGGAGGTTGAAGATGACTGATGGAAAGGGACCTGCTCCAGAGACACACCCTTTAGATACTATATCATATCTATGTATTTTTATTGTTGCATTGAACCATTGTGTGTTTAATAGGTACTTAGTTGCAACCTAAGCGCAAGTTATATCATCTCTTGTTGCATTATTTTATAACATCATGAATCAATATTTGGCCATAAAGTTTTGAATTTATTGGTTGTTGTAGTTCCTTCATCCCCTGTTAAATCTAGTGCTTATTGTATCTATTATTAATTTTTTCTATTTATATTTTAATAAATGGATTTTAGGTCGTAACTCCACTCTTAGTAACTACGGCCTTGTTTAGATACCTAAATTCACCCCCAAATTCTACTATGCAAAAAGAAGATTTCCCATCACATCAAAATGTCGGCACATATATGGAGTACTAAATGTAGATGAAATCAAAAACTAATTGCACAGTTTTGTTGTACTTTGCGAGACGAATATTTTAAGCCTAATTAATCAATATTTGAACAATTATTACCAAATAAAAACAAAATTGCTACAGTGTGACGGGACATTTACTATGCAAAGTTTGGATCCCAAATTTGGGATCTAAACCAGGCCTACAATAGCATGGACAGCCGAGTAGTTTTTTAGAAAAAAATAGATCCAATAGATGTATTCTCGATGATGATTGGACTCATCCAAATTATGGTTGGAAGTTATAGTTCTTTCTCTGTGACATTATAAATTAGGGATTTGCTAAATTTCAGGTGCCTGAATTTTAGTTTTCTTTCAGGCAACGGTTATTATATATTTTATACTAAAATTACAGTTTAGTTCTTTGCAATTTCTGTAGACACAATTTACAATTTTTGTTCTGAGAATAAAAAAATCCATTAGACAAAACCATAAACGTGAAAAAATTAATATGTGTAGGCACAAAGACAAATTGACAATTTACAATTATTTCTATAGTCAGTCAAGGACAAGAAGTTAATATGTTATGACATAACGACAAATAACAAATCACAAAAGTGACAATTTACTTATATTAATTGGTAGTACAAGAGTGTAGTTTGAAATTATTTTAAAATTCAGGCAACTGAAGTATAGAAGAATTGGAGAAGTGTATAAATTAGTATTTTGGCTTTCAACTTTTGATCCTATTAGTAGTTGCATCTTTTTATCTGTGTGCAATGTTTTCCTAAACGCTAAACGGTAAACAGTCGGTCACCCTTCGTTTAGCGTTTAGACTGTTTAAACGGTGTTTAAACGGAGTTAAACGGTCTAAACGATTTTGTACAATAACAATAAAATATACATATTTACGTAGGTAAAAATAAAATTTGCTAGAACCCATACATATTTACACATGTAAAAATCAAATATTCTACCAAATAATCTTGTTGGAAGAAATCTAAATCCCACAACACTTCATATAATTATAATGTTAATTAGTTTCATGTTGATTGTGATAGACGTAGTCCTTTAATTCACTTAATTATGGATTAAATAGTTATTTAGCTCATTTAATCACGATTAATCTGATTTTGTTTAGACCGTTTAGACGGGATTGAACGGTTTTGATGAGGACATCCTCCACTATTACCCGCTGGCAAAGATGCAACGAAAAAAGGGCCAAGTGGCCTAGTTGTAGTCGGGCGGCGACCGTGTGAGCCTCTGAATAATCCCACCTTGCTTAGCTTGGGAGGAGGAAGCCACCTTAAAAGAGAGAGCCACCCTTCCCCTATCAGACTAGTCTTTTAGGGACATTGGGCCTTTTCCCTGAGTGGGTGTGCATAAGAACTGTTGGGGTCCGGGCAACCTTAATTTGTTGGGCCTCGGCCAACCCCACCTAGGCCGGATGCATCATTTGGTATCAGAGCTGGGCCCTTGTTTAAGGGGGTGGGAATGATGAGGACATCCTCCACTATTACCCGCTGGCAAAGATGCAACGAAAAAAGGGCCAAGTGGCCTAGTTGTAGTCGGGCGGCGACCGTGTGAGCCTCTGAATAATCCCACCTTGCTTAGCTTGGGAGGAGGAAGCCACCTTAAAAGAGAGAGCCACCCTTCCCCTATCAGACTAGTCTTTTAGGGACATTGGGCCTTTTCCCTGAGTGGGTGTGCATAAGAACTGTTGGGGTCCGGGCAACCTTAATTTGTTGGGCCTCGGCCTACCCCACCTAGGCCGGATGCATCAGGTTTAAACGGGTTTAAACGGTCTAACCATTTAATTCACCGCTTAGGGCCTAAACAACACGGCTGACTTCTGTTTACCGTTTAAACGGTGTTTACACGGACTAAACAGCCGTTTAGGCGAACAATGTCTGTGTGTTAAGTTGAAACTCTAGCTCTATGACATCCCTTGTCTAAATTTTCCCTTTTGTATTTTATTGAAGACGTGTCCTAGGTCCTAGACTATACTATTAGTTAGAACTAGTGCATTGGAACAAACCATCATTTCGGGCTACACCTTTGCTCTCAAGATGTAAACTTGTTGCATTAAAGAATTATATATGCAGTAATATAGTTTTATCAAAAACAGACTAATTAAACTAAATTACTCGTATTGATATGTCATAGTTTCAGTCGGCATGTGAAAATTTATCTATAGTAAAATCTTAGAAAATTTATCTTCATGGAATACTAATATAACTTATAATAAATTATTAGTTGTAAGGATCATGACGCCTAAGAGGGGGTGAATTATGCAACTTAAAATTCTACTTCTAACTAAGGCCTTTAATTCCACCCAGTTAAAACCTATGCAAGAAAGTAATCTATCTAAATGTACACCTACAGTTTTGCTAGGTGTGATGCTATCTCTACCGCAAAAGAGTTATGCAACCTAGGATCCAATCCTATCAACTAGCCTATCAACTAAGCTAGGAAAGTAAAGCACATAACCAATGTAGCAATACAAATGTGGAAGGTAATAATGAGGTAGAGATGCAAACTCCTGTCGACGACTCCGGTATTTTTACTGAGGTATCGAGAAGCGCTCAAGCTTCTCCATAGTCCTCGTTGGAGCCCCTCGCAAGGAATCCCTTGCAAGGGCCAAGCTCCAAGTTGGGTAACTCTGTGGATAGCCCCGGGCCTTCTCCATGCGTAAGTGGGTCTCTGGTGTGCCTTCTGGCAAGCCTCTCCCGGACCGCTCCCCGCCGTCTTCGCTATCAAGCCTCCGGTCGAAACACCGCGAGCCTTGTTCCCTTTGGTGCATAGTGGCAGCCACACCACAAACACAGTTGGTATGGTCTCGTAAGACTACAAGCCCTACCGAGTACAAACATGGTGCGCGCAAGCACCTTGGGTTTAGAGGTATGCAAACCTCACTAGCAACTAGACCTAAGCCTAGAGCAAGCGCATATGAGCGTGGTCTAACTAACCTAAGCACTTCGCAAAGCACCTACGCTAATCACCAAGTGATCTTTAAGCTCTATGCATGTGGAGAGCACAAATGAGGTGTAGCAACACCCTCCTATCTTCCCTCAGCTCCCTCGCCCTTCAAATGGCTGGTTGGGGTCCCTTTTATAGCCCCAAAGTGAAGAACTAGCCACTGTGCCCGAGATGGTCATCTCTGCGAGGTCACCGGACAGGGTGGTGCCCTCTCGCGTCAGCTAGCCATTGGTCACTGACATCTGACCATTGAGGGTACTGTTCATAGGGCGATGCATCGTCACCCTTAGGGTGGTGACCAGGGCGGTGCTCGAGTCCCCCTTCGCTGCTCTCTGGAAAATTAGGGCGGTGGCACCGCCACCCCATGGCGGTGACTAGGGCGGTGCACACGGTGCTGTTCGGTGCCCCCTCTTCTCCAGCTGCAGCAGCCCTCTATTCGGTGGCACCGCCACCCCTTGGCGGTGCACCACCATGCCTAGGCGGTGCTCCCTCTTGATGTTTCTTCATGTTTCTTCGTCGGGGCTTCGTCATCTTCGCGTCTTGGAACCCTTACTTCACTTCTAAGCTGTCAACACCTCCTCCAATGTCTTCTTTTTAGTGTTGATCATTTTCTTCACGTTCCAAACTTGGTCCAAGTCCGTGTTGCATCCTAATGAACTATAAAATAAACACTAGCAAACATATTAGTCCAATTTGGTCATGTTGGCCCAGGGTCCATTTTCCTTACAATCTCTCCCTTTTTGGTGATCGATGACAACACGACCAAAGCAAGCAAATAATTAAGAGATGAAAATTTAAAAAAGTATCTACTTGTTAGGATGCAATGCAAAGGCAAGTTTATTTGATGCTAAGGATATCACTTGTATGAACTTTTGGAAACTTATCTTGCCCTTGCAAATGTCCCCAAGTGGCATTATGGACTTAAACCTCCCCCTAACTCCATAATCAACTATTCTCCTTTTCTTGGACCATTCTGAATTAGGGTTCTCCCCTTTTGATCTATGTGTTAGGCTTGCTTTTGGTCCCACAAATTCTCCCCCTTTGGAATCAAACACCAAAAAGGAAGACATTAGTAGCACAAGGGAGGGTCAACTTTTGTGATCCTTTGTATGTGGAGTGGAATAGATCACAAAACTTGACTCTCACATTACATAGACTAAGCTCCCCCTAAATATATGCACACATATGGTGGATGGAAAAGTATATGCATAATTGGCAAATTAATGCACAAGGGAGTTTAATCTATATAATGCATGGAGAAAGCATATACATACCAAATTGAAATCAACATGATGATGTCGGTTTAGGAATACCACATGTAGAAACCAGTTTGATTGACACCACTTGCAATGGGTGGTGGATTTTTGAAGCATGATGCTTATCTTCGGGGACTCCATTTTCCTTGCAATGATACTACTACACACATAATAATCTTGAAAAGAATGTAAGTCTCAAATCATCCAACTTGTAGAATAACCTCCCCCTAAATTTGTGCATACAAGCATAGAATACTTGTAGGAGACATGCACATTGATTTTTGAAAATCAAAATACCACTTGAAAGATGACATCACATGAATGTGAGAATCATTTTCATGAATGATATTTGGGGAAAATTATCTACAATTTGGATTTTGGCACATATAGGATAATTGATTGTAAAAAGAGCTATGTGCCATGCTCCTAAACAATTTAAACCATGTAGGTTTGCTCCAAGGGTTAAGAGTGAAACTGAGCAACCTACCATATGATTTACCTAGTGAATGCATGACAACATATGATTTACCTAGTGAATGCATGACAAAAAATTAAACATGCAAATGCAAACCTAGGCATGAAAAGGAATGTAACTAGATGCTAATTGAATTTGCAAGAAATTAAATCTAGTTACCTAACATGGGAAGGGGAATTTGGGTCCATAATTTACACTAACCCACTTGGCTATTGTCACACCCATTTTTAAGGACAAAAATAGGATGCATAAAGTACTCATGTGCGCCCCAGGTCATGATCGCACACATAAGCAGACAAATTACATAGTATCATCACAGTGCTTATTACATAACGAATATATGTTTAAAACATAGTCTTGAACAATAAATAATAATATCTAGTAATAATCTTCAGCGGAAACTCCACACAGGGACACGGTTGACTGGTTGACACCAAGACTAGTACTCATTACGGTAATCCTCATCATAATCTTCATCTGTTATGGTGGAAATAGCAAGAGTGAGTCCATGTCGAACTCAACAAATATAACACAGGGTTCATGAGGCTCAAATGGCTAGACACTGTTTAACTGCGGTTAGCTTTTAATCTTATAACTTTCATTTGAGTAGCATCAAGATAAACCACTTCCCATTAAAGAACCAATGATCAATTGCAATAATGATAACGAATAACATTAACAAGAGCATAATATTAATCAACAATAATTAAGCATGATATAACAGGTATGATCACTATTCCATAAGAATCCCCAAGGCCGCTCGTATCCGTGAGCACGGCTAGTATACCAGTTTTTAACTCTGCGCAGAGGTGTACACTTTCACTGTGAGTCATGATTTCCAAATGAATGGGGAGATCAAGCCCAAACACCCAAAAACCATATAAAGCCACTCAAGAGTTCGTCTAACAAGTTAGGGCCATTAGATTTACTCGGCAGGCAGATGTAGAACCCCCCTTCCCTGTGGCACAACAACCGCAGCCTATACACACTAAGGACAGGGGCTCGCACTACACCCAACGTGGCAAGCCATTCTTACGCCATTTAAGGTAACCTCTAACAAGCTAGAAAAGGTCTCTTGAACAACTAGAGCCAGAGCCATATAGCCCTCACAGCTGTACTGTATATCCCGGTTATCACTTACAGATAAGTCCTTAGGGAGAGAAACCAGAGCATCAAAATAAGTACACATGCTCTAGCCCCCTTTTTACAGTAATAAGATCATCTTAATGATTGATTACTTGATCCATTAATCATATTACAAGATCATTGTTCTTAAATATAAGCACTAGCCACAGCTACCCATATGCATACCCAAGGTTGTCAAGGAATCAAGACATCAAACACTAAGTTATAATCTCTAGGGTTGTCAAGGTAAGCATATGCATATGTATGATAATTTTAATGAATAGGTAACAAGGATAGTCCTGTGTTATACTTGCCTTGATCAAAGCTCTCCAAGTAGTACTGCTGACTTGGCTCAAAGTAATACTCTGAATCGTCCAAATACTGCTCACCTTCTATACTCGATCATCAATCAACAACATACATGCATCCAATCAAACATACACGAAGCAAACAAATAGATATAATTAGAACAGTACACCAACAGTAACAAAACAGTAATAAAAGTTTATAAAACTCTTCTACACGTTTCTACGATCACACAGACGCAAAGATCACCAAAATCGGAGTTAAAACGTAGAAGTTATGAATTTTCTAAGATTTCCTATAGATCAATAAATACTTAATTATAAGCTCGAAAAATAAATTATCAAAACTAACTGTAAAATTATACTAACATGTAGAGTTCGCAATTACGAACCTAACGCAATTTGAATGGATCAAATCGGAGTTAAAACGAAGTTTTTATGGCTAAAACAGTGCTAGTGGCAAAACTGTAAATTGCTGAAAACGTATTTTTGAATTACCCGATTGAAAATACGTTTCCAAAATAGAAAAGCGTATTCTCAGCGTTACGCCTTGGGACCGCGGGTTGTTTACTAAAAAGTGCAGGGTCTCTTTAGAAAGATTCACAGCGAAGGGGTATCTTCTATTTTCAGCCGTCGATCTCAAGATGGACGGCTCTCGTTCACCAGCGAGTCTACAGTACAAGACCCGACCTTCTCTTCCCCAACACCGGCCGCCGGCCACCGCGCCCGCCATGGAACCTCGCCGGAGTTTTCTCGAGAATGAGTTTCCGGCCACCATTCTTCCCCCTACCATCTCCAATCGGTGGAGGAGCTCCACGCGATCACATCTACGCGAAAACCAACTATCTACGGTCGCCGAACGCAATCCGCGACGACAAGGGGGCGGCGGCGCCATTGACGACCCCGGGAAGCTCCAATACCTCACGAGATAGCCCGAACGCTTAAAGGAAAAGCATGAAGAGAGAGAGGAGAAGATGGCAAACTCACTCAATTGGAAAAAATTACCCACCGAAGCTCCCGAAGATCGCTGCCTCCTCCAACCGAACCCGCCGACTTCTCCCAAGCCCTAGTGCCCTAAATCCCGTGGCTAACCTGATGTTTTAGATGAAAAACGGAACATAGGAGGTCCCCTCTTCCTATTTATAGCTTCAATTCACCGATTACAGTTAGGAAATCAAGGATTCGATTCGGTTGAGATCGTGCTCGAGTCCTTCCCGGTTACGACCGGAGGTGGAAGATGAACTAGAGACTGACTAGTGGGACCCACCTGTCAGCGAAACGAAAAGGAAAAGAAGGGCGCGGCTTCAGGCTGGCCGACTCGGGCCGCTGCAGGCCGACGGAAGCAGGCCGCGCAGCAAGCTGGGCCGTCCCACCGACGCTAGCAGGAAAACCAGCTTGGGCCGCCGGTCGCTGGCTGCCGAGCCCAGCAGGTAAGTTTCCTCTTCTCTCTTTTTTTTATTAACTTGTTTCCAAAAATATTTCAGATACTTTCTAAACCAAAATAAAATCAAATAAAACAAATACAGTACCACACAATAAAATATATGCAACAGCATGAATGCAACACAAAATTTATTTTGTTATTATTTTAGTTTTGTAATTATTTATTATCTAACTCATTCAAATTTTGTTATCTCAAAAATTGGGGTGTTACAAATTCTACCCCCCTTAAAAGAATCTCGTCCTCGAGATTGGATTGCTTACTCAAACAACTGCGGATATGATTTCCTCAATTCATCCTCTCTTTCCCAAGTTGCTTCTGCCTCTGAATACCGATTCCACTGTACTTTGCACATCTTAATAACCCGACTTCGAGTAACCCTCTCAGCAGTCTCTAAAATCTTAATCGGAATCTCTTCATATGTAAGATCCTCCTTAACAGTCAATTCTTCCAAAGGTATCTGCTCCTCAGGCACCCTCAAACACTTCTTAAGTTGTGAAACATGAAACACATCATGCACCCCAGCTAAATTCTCAGGCAACTCTAATTGATAAGCAACTTCCCCACGTCTAGCAACAACTTTAAATGGTCCAACATACCTTGGTGCTAGTTTACCTTTCATGTTAAATCTCTTCACACTTCTCATAGGTGACACCTTCAAATAAATATAATCACCTTCTTCAAAAACTAGATCTCTTCTCCTATTATCAGCATAACTCTTCTGACGAGACTGTGCCACTCTCAAATTCTCACGAATCACTCGCACTTGATCTTCTGCGTTTCTAAGAACATCTGTACCAAACACCTGAGATTCACCTGTCTGATCCCAAAACAATGGAGTCCTACACTTACGTCCATACAAAGCTTCAAACGGTGCCATCTTAAGACTCTGTTGATAACTGTTATTGTAAGAAAATTCTGCATAAGGCAAACTCTTATCCCAACTAGTTCCATATTGCAATGCACAGGCTCTCAACATATCCTCTAATACCTGGTTGGTCCTTTCAGTCTGTCCATCTGTCTGTGGATGATATGCTGTACTAAAGTTCAATTTAGTTCCTAAAGATTCATGCACAGCTTGCCAAAAATGCGATGTAAACTGCGATCCTCGATCAGATACAATCTTCTTTGGAACCCCATGCAAACATACTACCTTCTCCATATACAACTCTGCCAATTTTGGTCCATGGTATGTGGTCTTAACTGGTATAAAATGAGCAACCTTAGTCAACCTATCCACTATCACCCAAATAGAATCATAACCTCTCTGAGTACGCGGTAACCCCACTATAAAATCCATACCAACTTCCTCCCACTTCCATTCAGGAATTCTCATTGGTTGCAATAATCCTGCAGGTCTCTGATGCTCAGCTTTTACCCTCTGACAAGTATCACACAATGCCACATACTCAGCCACATCTCGCTTTAATCCAACCCACCAATATTTCTGTTTAAGATCCAGATACATCTTAGTACTACCAGGATGAATAGAATAAGCTGACTCATGAGCTTCTCGAAGAATTGCCTGTCTAATAGCTTGATCCTCAGGTACACACAGCCTCTTTCCAAACCACAAAATTCCATTATCATCCATTCTAAAGCCTGGTGACTTACCAATCACTATATCCTCCGCTATCTTCTTTAGTTTCTCATCCTTTAATTGACCCTTATAGATCTCTTGCTCTAAAGTAGGCTCTATTACTAATTCCATTGCATTAGTAACAATTCCCAAGTTCAAATATTCAAATTCAGCACATAACTCACTAGTCATAGACAATGTTCTTATCTCATTGGCATAACTCTTCCTACTAAGAGCATCAGCTACTACATTAGCCTTACCAGGATGATAGTGTATCTCAATGTCATAATCCTTAATCAACTCTAACCATCTGCGTTGCCTCAAATTCAGATCTGACTGAGTGAAAATATACTTCAAACTCTTATGATCAGTGTATATATCACTCTTATGTCCAATCAAATAATGTCTCCAAATCTTTAAAGCATGAACAACAGCTGCTAACTCCAAATCATGTGTAGGATAATTCAACTCATGCTTTCTCAACTGTCTAGATGCATAAGCCACAACTCTGCCTTCTTGCATAAGAACACATCCCAAACCTTGACGAGAAGCATCACAATAAATAGAAAACTTCTTACTCAAATCTGGTAAAACCAAAACAGGCGCTGTAGTCAACCTCTTCTTCAACTCCTCAAAACTAGCTTGACATTTATCAGACCACACAAATTTAGCATTCTTTTCTAACAGAGATGTCATAGGTTTAGCAAGTTTAGAAAACCCTTCAATGAACCGTCTATAATATCCAGCTAAACCCAAGAAACTGCGAATCTCACTAACATCTGTAGGTGGTTTCCAATTCAATACATCTTTCACCTTGCCTGGATCCACCGATATACCTCCATTAGAAACAATATGACCAAGAAAAGAAACTTCCTTCAACCAAAACTCACATTTACTTCGCTTCGCATACAGTTTATGCTCTCTAAGCTTCTGCAATACAACCTCAAATGTTCAGCATGCTCTACCTCGGTCTTGGAAAATACCAGTATATCATCAATAAACACTACCACAAACTTATCCAAGTATTCCATGAACACCTTATTCATCATATACATAAAGTATGCAGGTGCATTGGTCAATCCAAACGACATAACAGTATACTCATACAATCCATACCTTGTAGTAAAAGCTGTCTTTGGAATATCAGATGCACGAATCTTCAACTGATGATATCCAGAACGTAAATCAATCTTAGAGAACACACAAGCACCTCTCAACTGATCAAACAAGTCATCAATCCGGGGCAAAGGATACTTATTCTTGATAGTTACTTCATTTAGTGACCGATAATCAACACACATCCTCTGACCACCATCTTTCTTATCAACAAAAATAACTGGTGCTCCCCAAGGTGATGAACTAGGTCGAATAAAACCTTTTTCTTGTAATTCTTTAATTTGTTTCTTAAGTTCTTCTAATTCATCTACTCCCATCCTATATGGTCGTTTGGCTATAGGTGCAGTTCCAGGTAATAATTCAATAAGAAATTCAATGTCTCGGTCAGGTGGCATACCTGGCAATTCATCAGGGAAGACATCCGGAAATTCCTCAATCACTGAATTCTCCTTAATAGTATCCTCAATCTGATTCACCACCGCGGTTGGTTGCTTCTGCATTGCTACATCCACATTGATTTTATCTCCATTAGGCGCAGTCACAACTACCACTTTCTGCTGACACTGAATCTCTGCCTGATTTTGCTTCATCCAGTCCATACCCAATATCACATCAATTCCAGATGTTCTCAACACTATAGGAGTTATCTTAAACTCTACCCCCCTTAATACCATACTAATTGGAAGACAACGATTACTGGTTTGCATGGTACCTCCAGGTGAATTTACTAAGAGAGGTTCTTTCATAGCTAGCATGGGTATACTATGCATTTTAACAAAAATATTGGATATGAATGTATGAGATGCTCCAGAGTCAAAAAGAACAGTTGCGGGAGTGGAATGTACATTGAACGTACCAATCATAACTTCTGGTGCACCATGAGCTGTATCAGAAGACACGTGATTCACCCTTCCAGTACCCGAGTGCCTCTGGTTGCTCTTCTGGCTCTGAGGAGTCTGTTGATTCTGCTTCTCAGGACAATTATAAGACAAATGGCCCTCTTTACCACAGACAAAGCATCTAATAGGAGTACTGGGAGAATTATTCTTCATGGGGGTAGCATTGGGATTCCCAGTGCGAGGAGTCTGTTGCCCACTCTGCTGATACTGTTGACGCTGTGGATATGATGAACGCTGTTGCGACTGATTGTTTTGCCAATTTTGGGACCACCTCTGATTTGAATTGCGATTCCCCTGGCTAACCGGTCCCTGAAACTTCTGATGAAAGCCATGCTGAGAATTTGTGCGCTGACGGTTGTTGCTTCCTGAGCCTTGCACCTTCATCTTTCTCTTCCTATCCATCTCCTTACGCTCATTATCCAGCACAATAGCCTTGTTCACCAGCTCTTGAAAGCTAGCATAGCTATTCCCCTTCAGTTGCAAGCGAAGATCATAATAAATTCCCTTCAAGAAAAGACGTTGCTTGTCTGCATCTTCCTAACTTCATTGGGAGCATAGCGAGCCAACTGAGTAAACTTGTCATGATATTCACTCACACTCATCTGTCCCATCCTCAGGTTTCTGAATTCTTCTTGCTTCAGCTCAATTATACCTTCAGGAATATGACGAGCTCGAAAATCTCTAACAAACTCATTCCAAGTGATAGGAGGAGCATTGTCAGGGCGTGCAGCCTGGTACGACTCCCACCAAGTCTGAGCTGTTCCCTGTAACTGACCAGATGCATACAACACCTTCTCCATATCATTGCATTGGGCTATGTTCAGCTGTTCTCCACCGCCCTCACCCAATCATCTGCTTCTAAAGGATCAGCAGCATGAGAAAACACTGGAGGGCGTCCCTTCAAAAATTCTCCACGCTTATCCCTTACTTGAACAGGTGGTGGTCCTCCACAGGAGATTGTTCTGCATATGCTGCATAAACATCTGCATCAACTGATTCTGGGTTTGCATGAGTTCCTCCATAGTAACGGGTGGATTAGCACCCCCACGACCTCTGCCACGACCTCTGCCTGACATCTGTTTCCAAAACACAGAAGATGGATTTTCAGTACAAACCGAGATGATATATACAATAGATAAACAAAATCTGATTTTCTGGGCGAACTCCAATTTCAGCAACTCAGTAAAACTGTCATATCTCGAGCTACAGACGTCCAAATCAGATGATCTTTACATGGTTGGAAAGCTTATAAAATTATCTACAACTCGTATTCACAACACTTTTTCTGATTCTGCCAATAAATTGGTCAAAAACTGAACTTAACAGAAACTGTTCCCGAATTCCAGACTGTGCAGTAACTCCAACTTGAAACAGGTATATCTCTTAACTCATAATAGATATTAAGGTGATTCTTGTGGGATTAGAAAGATACAGAAGTCTATTTATTCCCAGTAAAATTTCTTAAATTTCTCATGAACGGATTTTAAGTTATTTCTAAAACATCCCAGACTGATCCGGAAATCAGCAAAGGACAGAACTAAGTTAACCTCATGTTCACTAATATATCTTGATCAAACTTAATATTCTTAACAATAGAATTTGTAAGCATGTCAACAAAACTCCAGCACACATTACAAAGATCCAAATCACACATTATCATAATAACAATCCATCAATCACACAATTGTTCACACCACAAACTGACTCTTAAAACAATCCAAACTCGAAATTAACTCGCAACTACTATCGTTCTTATTACATAGGGATTTTTCCTATTTCCTAATTAAGCTTCTCATAAATCTTAGGACGACCTAACTCCGCCCTTAATTGGTCAATCTCCTTGTAAGCTTGCTCCTTAAGTTCCTTTTCCTTCAGCAACTCATCCTTCAAGTCCGCCTCATGAAGAGCCAATTCACGAGCTAATGCCACCGTTGCTTGCAAAGTCAAGGAGGAATCATCTGCAAGTGGCACGGTCCAAATTCCCTTGTCATGCAAGAAACAAGGAAAATGCCGAAGTGCACCCTTTAGCGTCTTGTCCGAGCGTAGACCATGGTAGTAAACAAATGCATTGAAAGCGACATCCTCCATACTTGTCTCCCACGGTTGCCCGGCTCACTCGGGTAATAAACTTTGACTCCACTTTAGGCTCCTTAGTGGTAGGATCCCTTTTCTTGACCCATAACTCCGTCTTCCAATAGGAATCCATCCATGGATGACTATACTCCGCACTGCGATACTCTAAAGTAGCCTCCCAGTCGTAGTAGTAGTTGTCCAAAGTTCTTGTCAACATATCATGGAAGAAAGCATCAGCCTTAGGAACCATGATATGAAACTTCGTGGTCCACCCCATAACTACATCCTCCATAGGTGTATCACCAACTCTTGATTCAGCATCAGATAGCTCTTGATCACCCTCTTCCTTTGGCTCCTGGGGTTTGAAACGAGCAACATATTGTGCAGCTGACAGACGAGGATGAGGAGGCATCTACAAGATTTAGACATAGATTAGATAGAATCAATGTATTTTCGCAATAGAATAAAGTAGAGGAAGCATAAAACTTTAGTAATTAACAAGGTAAAAAGAGGAAGCATGAATTAGGTGAAGTATGGATGCTATCAACGACCATTCTAACTAGGCTTGCGTCCTACAGTCAACACGGCTCTGATACCAATCTGTCACACCCATTTTTAAGGACAAAAATAGGATGCATAAAGTACTCATGTGCGCCCCAGGTCATGATCGCACACATAAGCAGACAAATTACATAGTATCATCACAGTGCTTATTACATAACGAATATATGTTTAAAACATAGTCTTGAACAATAAATAATAATATCTAGTAATAATCTTCAGCGGAAACTCCACACAGGGACACGGTTGACTGGTTGACACCAAGACTAGTACTCATTACGGTAATCCTCATCATAATCTTCATCTGTTATGGTGGAAATAGCAAGAGTGAGTCCATGTCGAACTCAACAAATATAACACAGGGTTCATGAGGCTCAAATGGCTAGACACTGTTTAACTGCGGTTAGCTTTTAATCTTATAACTTTCATTTGAGTAGCATCAAGATAAACCACTTCCCATTAAAGAACCAATGATCAATTGCAATAATGATAACGAATAACATTAACAAGAGCATAATATTAATCAACAATAATTAAGCATGATATAACAGGTATGATCACTATTCCATAAGAATCCCCAAGGCCGCTCGTATCCGTGAGCACGGCTAGTATACCAGTTTTTAACTCTGCGCAGAGGTGTACACTTTCACTGTGAGTCATGATTTCCAAATGAATGGGGAGATCAAGCCCAAACACCCAAAAACCATATAAAGCCACTCAAGAGTTCGTCTAACAAGTTAGGC